>MU616818.1:0-39541 GCA_025201705.1 Dissophora ornata | reverse complement strand
ATAGAGCCGACAACAAAGTGGTACGAGTTCATTTTGGTTTTGTCTCACACGCATCGTCAGTTTATGCGGAGATGTAAAACATGATGTTATTGTGCGCTGTTTCTTGTGTCGTCAGATTTATGCGATTGCCTTTTTTTTTTTCCCAAGCGTCAAGCGTCGCGTATTATCATTACATCAGACAACATCATAGATTGGAGAGGTGCATCCTGTGGAAGACATAAAAACGCGCGCCCTTGGGACCTTTTCTCTTCATTCCCACACCGCTTTCTCACACTCACACTCACACACTCACACGCTCTCTCTCTCTCTCTCTCTCTCTCTTTGCCATTCTTCGCAGCCGTCCACAATGCTCCATAAACACGTTGACTCTGAAGAAATTGTGAAACGTGCCAAGCAGTCTCCCATTCACCAGTTTGCTGGCAAGGCCAAGAATGTCCACGCCTTGGCATATGGCTCTCGATATGCAAGCCAGGATATTCCAAAGTACAAGATGCCTGACCAGTCCACCGAGGCTCAAGCCGCATACCAGCTCATCCACGATGAACTCGAGCTCGATGGACGACCCAGCATGAACTTGGCGTCTTTTGGTAAGTGGTTGCAAGTCGTTTTTGTGACAAAAAAAAATGGAACAGACCCCAAAATCTGATTACATCACTCTCGCGTCACTGTCGCCGCCGTATTCGGGATATCAGTCCATACCTGGATGGAGCCCGAGGCAGAGAAACTTATCATGGAAAATATCGGCAAGAACCTTGCGGACCAGGTAAACGTCGCGTCATCATGTTGTGGGAAATAAATAAAAAAAAAATCGTGTTTAAACTCAATGTGGTGAGTTTATGCATTTGTAGGACGAGTACCCCGCTACTATGAAAATCCACGCCAGATGTGTCTCCATTATCGGGGACATGTGGAAGAGTAAAGGGGCCGTCGGAACTTCTACCATCGGGTCGTCCGAGGCTATACAGCTCGGAGGCTTGGCCATGAAGAAACGATGGCAGGCAAAACGCCAAGCCGAGGGCAAGGACGCGTCGCGACCAAACGTCGTGATGGGTAGTAATGCACAAGTCGCGCTCGAGAAATTTGCTCGCTACTTTGATGTCGAATGCCGCACTGTCCCTGTCTCGGCCGAGAGCCATCATTGCCTCGATACCAAAAAAGCTGCCGAGGTCTGCGATGAGAACACCATTGGGGTCTACGTCATTCTTGGAAGCACCTACACTGGCCACTTTGAAGATGTTGAGGCCATGTCGAAGGAACTCGACAGAATCCAGCAAGAAAAGGGTTGGGATATTCCCATTCACGTCGATGCAGCAAGCGGTGGCTTCGTCGCTCCCTTTGTGTTCCCAAAGCTGAAATGGGACTTCGAGTTGCAGCGTGTAAAATCCATTAACACTTCTGGTCACAAGTTCGGACTTGCCTATGCTGGGATTGGATGGGTCCTCTGGAGAAGCGAAGAGTATCTTCCCAAAGAACTTGTGTTCACACTCTCGTATCTGGGGTCAGAAGAGCAAACATACACGCTCAACTTTTCCCGTCCAGCCTGTTTCATGGTAATACTGAATGTTGAAAAAAAAAAAGTATCATTGTTCATGTTGTTTGATCAAAAACACGTCCGTGGTACTAACTAATAAACACCCCCATTCATTATTGCTCTCAGATTGGCCAGTACTATAACTTTGTTCGGCTTGGAAAACAGGGTTATACATCCGTTATCCAAAATGACCTTGCAAACGCGAAACTACTATCCTTGGCCTTGGAGCAGACCGGGTACTTTGACGTGGTATCAGACATGCACCGCCCCAAGGGGGTTTTTGGGTTCGAGCGAAAGACCGGTCTGGAGGCCATCAAAGAGTCCCTCCAGGGCATAACGGAGAGTAACCCGGGTCTGCCTGTAGTGGCCTTCAAACTGACCGACGACTTCAAGCGTGAGAACCCCCAGGTCAGACAGTCCTCCGTGTCGACATTGTTGCGCGCCCGTAGCTGGATTGTCCCCAACTATCCCCTTCCCGCGGACGAAGAAAGCGTCCAGATCCTCCGAATTGTCGTTCGAGAATCACTCAGTCAGGACCTTGTTGAACGTGTTGTGGCAGACATTGTCTGGGCGGTTGAAACGCTGGCGGCAAGTGAGAATGGGTTTGATATTGACAGCCTGGTCAAGAAGCATGATCCTGTTGCTGATGCGCACAAGTTGCAGCACGACGCGGGTGATAAGAGGGCCCCTGGAGGACGGTGTTAGGGGAGGGCAAAGAAGCATTTTTTTTTTTGTGATATTGTAAGCTCGCATGATGAGAACAATAAACATGGACATCTCGTTGAATCTTGTAGCAAGGAGGGAACATGTGGCTAGGAGGCTTCGCGCCCGTGCCTCCTCCTCCTCGAAAGAGATCCCATTGCAGCGACTCCCGCGGAGAGATGGAGGGAGGATGGTGCGAGAAATCCCACTGTTCGCGGTTGGTGCTTGAGAGATGCAGCCAACCATGATCAAGCCCATTCTAGAAGGCATCATCAAGGCCAGGCCGCACGTTGAGTTTTTGACAAGATGACTCGGGGACGGGATCGAGTCTCGGTCTTTACAGCGTTGTCGACGGTACGCCGTTATCACGAAGAGTGTACGTAGTGGAACAATGGGAGATACATCAATAAAGAACAGTGACCACAACAAACAACTACAGTAAACAACAGTGCGGTAGACACCAAGAATCAAAAAAAAATTGCTTTGTCCGTCCCGCATCTCGTTGGTGGAGTTTTTTGATCTACGCCCAGTCGCCATTGGGTCATCTTTGTCCCCTTGGGCCTAACGCCCTGCGGAGACAAACAATGGGACGGTGCACAGATTTGGCTAAACAAGTACATATTGCACATGTGGTATATGCGAAAAATATATCCACGCGAATGTATAGTTCTGCTGATGCATATTTAACGTTTGAATCCTGCTTCCGGTGATATAAACATACCCCTTGCCACAATAATTTAATCTCTCATTCGCCGTCGGGTTCCTGCACCAAACAGGGGGCGTTCTCCCTCCTCCAGAGCTGGACTTGAAGGACTTATAAACCCCCCTCCTTCCTTTCCCCCATTTCTCTCTACGACCTTCCCTCTCTCCCTCTCTTCTTCCGCCCCACACCACACACAACCCACACAGACAGAGTCGCCCTCGATATGACTTCCTTCAAAAAGCTGTCAAAGATTTTTCGCGAGCAGCCCATCATTAATTCGTTTATCGTCTTTATCTTTGTCGCCTGTCTCGGCATCTACATTGGCTCGATCTGCGCCAAGTATATCACCGACAATGACAACGACACTGATCTCCTGAAGCTCATCCTCGTCTCCGTCAACATCATCGGCTTTGTGCTCATCTCCCTCGGACGCCATATCAACCTCTACAGGGTCTTCAGGCTGAAGATCATCCTCTTCGTCATCTATACTGTGCTCCTGGCCGGCATCGTCATGAACTACAATATCATGGCCATTCGCTTCCGGAACCCGGA
This sequence comes from Dissophora ornata, assembly GCA_025201705.1. NCBI lineage: Eukaryota > Fungi > Mortierellomycota > Mortierellomycetes > Mortierellales > Mortierellaceae > Dissophora > Dissophora ornata. The sequence goes on along the minus strand of MU616818.1, from coordinate 36,053 downwards.
CGATGAGACGCCCTACAACTTCAACGTTGACAGTCTTACCTTGGCCATGACCCTCCTCAGCGACTTCATGTTCCTTATGGTCTACGTCTTCTTCACCTCGCGCAAGATCCTGATGCTTACTGTGGGCCTGATTGCCTTGGAGATCGTCGTCTTTGGTGTCTCATTCACCCTGGGATCGGACGATGTCATCGACACTGTCAATCTCACTACCTCTTTGATCACCTTGTTCATGTCTATCGTGTTCTGGACAGGCGAGACCGTCCTGGAGAGTCCTCGCAACCGATTCCGACATTTCTACGAGGATGTGGATATGCAGAATCTCAACCCTGGTGTTTTCGATGGAAAGGCTGCCTAGATCTGGCTCCCCCCCCCACCCGGCATCACTCTTCCACATGCATCTCATTCCCCCCTGGCGATCTGGCCACTCGCCAACTTTTTACATATTTTCTTTTACATTTAGCCAACCCTGCCTCCTCCTCCATATTGCCATGTAACTTTTGAGTGTAGCCTAGCCCACATCGTGGGAGCATAGAAACCATTCACGTAGCATCGCATTGTAAATATACAAAAACATATCCACTTTACCTCAAGGACGGGGGTTTTTTTTATTGTCTGTATAGCCCGTCGATTGTTCTTGCTATTGTACTGTCAATCCAGAGGCATTATTTCACGGCAGGTGAATGTATTTTTTTCTTTTATGTTTATGCATTCATCACTGACTGCAGTATATTTTGTCCTAAAGATGAACAGACCGCAGCAGATCTCTATGAAAGTCCGTTGGCAACAGGGGCGAATCCATCATTGGCCTTGACAGCATCCAAGACCCTAAAGAGTCCATCCTTGTCTTGAAAGTCGTTGTGGACAATGTTAACCAGGTACCATTCATCTCGGATGGTGTCGATCAACTTTGCTGAAGTTGAAGAATGATCGTAAATCTTTGACCATTCTGACCACAGTTCGAATGCTTCGTCCTAGTATTCAGGATATTTCAGCGACAATAAGAAGCAGGGTGAGCATTGCAGGGACATCTATTACGCAGGAATTCAGTTTGAAGAGGCGCCAGGGACAGGCAAGTTCGCCACACTGCAAGGTGATTTGATTTTACCTTCCAGGCCATAAAGCTGACAACTTCCACGACTGTAGGCTGGATAATCTCCTTGCCGACAAAAACACCCCAGGTGACAGCGTTGGGTCCATCAGTCTGGCTGTTTGTCTGGAGATCTCCACGTCTGTTGACAGCATAGTACGTGATTTGGGGCTCTTCCTCAATCTTGGTAACCAACTCGCTCAAATCCTTTGGAGAGATGAAGAACTCTAAATAGGCCTACAAGCAAAGCATAAAAGATGGCCATATATCAACACACATCCACACATGATGATACGCCTCTGACCTAGTGACAAATCATTAGAGCGAAAGCCTGTAAATGGTTATCACCTTTTGGTAGACGTATCCATTCTTGGGTCCCCATCCATGGATCTTGTCGTCCGAGTCCACTCCGTTCACAGCTGGCTGAGAGTTGATGGTCAGGTATCCACGTTGATTCAATCCCGCTAACTGATCCCTGATAGCCTCTGTCTCTGGATAGAGGGAGCTTTCATCGCTCCAAGGAATCGACTTGACAAGTCCGCGACAGTATTTCGCAAACAAATTTGCAACATCCTTGGGTGTCTCGGGATGACCCCAAAGCTCCAGGGCTTCCTTGCTAGTGACTTTTAGTGATGTTCCATATCCATCCAGTTCTCCAAATGCGGGAGATCGAGAATCGCCCCATCGACCGTTAGGGAATTCGTCCCAGGCCTCTGTACGTGACACATAAGACTTGATCCTGTTCTTCCAAAAGATGGGGCGTACATTCTCCTTCTCGCGCTTCTTGGACAAGGATGGATTCCAGGGCAGCTGTCGGACATTCTCACGAGGTGCAACAAGTCCCAGTCCCTCAAGAATGAGGCGGGTGGACTTTTCCAGATTGAGGGTGTAAAAGTGGAATCCGTTCACGCCTGCAGCCTTCATCTCTTTGCACATCTCAACAGCTAATTTGACTCCGTAGTCCTTGACTGCCTGGTCGTCCTCCTATCAGTGCCAACAGACGAATATTTTGAATTGGCGGTAAGCATTAGTGAGCATGGTTTAGTAGTGACTTGCCAGGAAATGATGGAATAAAGAGCAAGTGTTGCGCACCTTGATCGGGTCTAATGCATGCTTGATATGATCTGGGACAAACGTCTTGCAAAGACTCGTCATCCTTGTGAAGCCGCCAAAGTTCTGGATGGGCATAATACCTGGCAAGATCGGAACTGTGATCCCGCGCTGTCGACAGTCGTTGACCCAGTCGATGAACAGCTTGGTATCGTAGAACAGCTGGGTGACAATGAAATCCGCACCCTGATCGACCTTGTACTTGAGCCACTTGAGGTCTTCCTCCCTGTCCGTCGAGTCCAGATGTCCCTCTGGATAACCCGCCACACCGATCGAAAAGTAGTCGCCGTATTGCTCACGGATGTAGGCTACCAAATCAGAGGCGTACTCAAAGCCATTGTCGCAGGAGGCCCATTGTTCCTGGCCCCTGGGTGGGTCGCCGCGGAGGGCGAGGATGTTCTGGTTGCCGCAGGCCTTGGCTGCCTATCCGGACAATTGACATGTATGTCCAGCGCATCCAGGAAGAGAAGGTTAGAGCTGTAATGTGCCTGGTTATATATTCCAGCGGCAAAAAAAATGATGTTTTCAAATCAGCAACAGACCTTGAGGGCCACGTCGATCTTTTCCTTGGGCATATTAGTGCAGGTGAGATGCATGCAAGTTTCCAGGCCATAGACGCTCTGGGCAGTGGCGACGAGCTCGGTGGTGAGATCTGAGGAGGTGCCGCCGGCATTCCAGGTGATGTCGACAAACTCTGGGCCGAGATTGTACATGCGCTCCATGCGCTCAAAGAGATTCTGGACACCAGCTGTGGTCTTTGGGGGGAAGTACTCGAAAGACCAGAAGGGGCGGCCCTCTTCCTGTGCACGAGTGATCTTGTCGATGACCTTCATTGCTGGTGCTGCTGGGCTGGGAGGGATGGAGGGATGGAGTGAAGGAGTGAAGGAGTGAAGGAGTGAAGGAGTGTTGTGCAGTGCAACGCTGACCCTGCAAAGTGGGGTGGGAAAATAGAGAGCAAAGCAAGTCACGATTCTGGTTGCTCGACAAGCGTAGCAAACTGCTATTAATATTTTTAATGGATAGGATACCGAGCAAATGCATCACTTGTCTACTCTACATCGCCACTGCGCTCTGCATCCCTTCTTGTCTATTTCCACATCCAGAACATCCCCATCGTCTACCTCATTATAGTAGCAACCATGAGTCGAGCCCATTCCTATGCACAGGTGCCGACCATGCTTTTTTAGTTCATGTCTTCAGCAAACCCCTCTCCCTATGCCAGCTTCCAATGCTGACCAAACATGATACTCGTTCGACATGAAAATAGATTCCAGTCTCAGAGGCTCAGCAGGAGCCCTCGACATTCCACATCACTTCCGCCAACAACTCGTCAATACTCTCCAATATACCATTGCTGACTTCCTCCAATGGATACTCGAGAATCGAGAATGAAGACGAGAATGAATTCGAGGAGGGTGAGTCAAGTATGCCACACCAGCCCACGGACTCTGAAATCACCATTAGCCCATCAATACAGTCCCCTGCCTCGTCGTCATCGTCCACACTAGGAGCATCCTCAACAGCAGCCGCAGAGGCAAGGCTGCCCTCCTCGAGGCCGCAGTTTCCAGCAGCGGCAGGAGCCAGACGGATGATCCAACAGACGATGGACGGCGTCTTTTCCAACCTCTCCGCCAAGCCAAGGGTCGAAAAGCCCACACAGGAGGAACTTCCGCCGGTATGTTTCTATACCGGTCTCAGTGCACCAATATTGGGTTGATTGCACTCATACCAAAAACGTTGCTGGAAGATTCTCACCAAATCATATATCGGCTGCTGTCTTATTCATCAAACAACATAGCCCTACAAATCCGCCGCCATGGATCAGTCTCCTGCCTACTACGAGACGACTGTCATGGCCACTGGATACTCGGAAGACGATGTTCTCGTCGATGGACTGCCTGTTGGCGGTCTGTTTGGCTTTGTCTGGAACATGATATGTATGTTTTTCTTATTGAGGAATATTTTGTCCCACTGAGCAGGACCCGACCGAAACGAAGCTCGCAACGTATTGACGCCCTTATTCTTGTGTGTGTAGTTTCAATGAGCTTCCAGTTTATTGGTTTCTTCTTGACCTACCTCCTGCACACCTCACATGCCACCAAGAATGGATCCAAGATGGGTCTTGGTATCACATTTATCTCAATGGGCATGCAGATGATGACAGGAAAGACCGAGATGGACGAGCCCGCCGACGACTCGGATACGGGTTACATGGGCAACGCTGGGGAAGACTTAAAGTCTGTCAAGGAATACCTGTGGCTAGCCTACTTTATGGTTTTTCTGGGCACAGCCATCATGCTTCAATCGGGACTGGAGTTTGCGAGGGCAAAGAGGACCGAAATGATTGCTAAAACCACCTCCTCAGGACAAATAAGTGAGTTTGAGATGACAAGCGAGTCTGCCGTCTAAGGCCGAGGGGTCGATACGGCTACGATGATCACTTTTTAGTAGTGGCGTATGCTTGCGCCACGTTTTATCATTATTTTAGTCATCCTGGAAGTCGTGTTCGCCTCTTAATGGAACTCTTTGCTCCCACTGCTTTATATTTCCTTCTTTTCTTTTGTACATTTTACATCCATACTGTACCATTTACATGAATAAAATGCATGATTGCAATGCTTGACAATTTCCAACATCCGTCTGTAGGATACACAAAAAGTGTTCAGCTGATGCTTATGAGTACGCCATGTTGCTCGTGGTGTCGTCTCACCGTGCCGTTTATTTTCTGTTCGTTTTGCTCACAAAGCCTTCTTGCCACTATCGCGCCCTGTACCTGCGGAGGCGACATCTAAGAGAGCAAGACGAATATTTGGAGCCACAAACCCAAGTCCCACAATCACGGCTATTATTATCACAGCTGCAAGCTTGAGGGCTTGGTACGGAATTAGAAGGTAAAGACGTTCCAGAACCAGATTATAGGGAACTGGTAATGTCTCTGGGCCAGAGATGCCATCGGATCTGTAAGAGACACCGGTGTACGTTGCTTTGATCCGCGCAAACATTGTTTCCTAGTGGACAAATTCAGGGATGGAGCGTTTTAGGAAAAGAATAATGCCACGGCAAAAGGTAATAGCAAAGTACGGATAGCCCAAAATCCCAATGGATGTTTTACCTGGGTAAACTGTTCAAATAAGTGAGTGCTATTTGGCACAAGCCCTTGTACTTGGTCTAGCGTCCAAACTGTCATTTCAAAATCTGCTGGGGACTAGGAGAATCACCATAAACGAAAAAAAGAACCGGTGTCAGCATAAGCATGTGGCCGTTAACGAGTGTATTCCGTGATGGCTTGATGAAAAAAAATAAAATAAAATGGTGCATACCGTAGCAGGATACGAAATACGCAGCTCGAACGAGGCTCCATCCTCCAAGCCCTCGAGAACATACCACTTGAAGTCTCTATCCTTGAGATCAACACCTCCTGCTATATCCTTGACCAATCCGCTCAACAGCGAGGTTGGTGACGGTGCTAGTCGCTTCAGTTGTGAAGATATCGCAATGTCGTTTTCGTAAAAAGATGGAAGCAAAGTTTCGGCACGGATGATTGTATGCGGAGATGAGAGTCGTTTCCTAAGGGGAGCGGGTAGGGGGGGGGAGGTCCGTTTTTCAGTATCCCCCATGGGGGCTGTGTGGGAAAGCAAACGTGATTTATAAAGATATTCTCGTTTGATGTTGGCACCCGTTACCATTGGGATGGATTAACCATGCGCTGTGCGGCTGCGTCAGAGCCACGTATCCCTAACTCGGCAGCTGGAGTGGATGCATGATTGGCCGTGAAGATGACTTTTTCCGTGTTGGCGTAAGTTGACTGGGGCGCGAGGACTAGGACAAGGACCAGGCACAGGGCCAGGCGCAGGGCTTGGCGTAGTGGGGAGGGGTGGTGCATCATCAGGGTTGGCCCTCTGGAATTGTTGACTGGACGTGGAAGATGGTCTCTCGAGATCCGGATGGACGCGTTGGGGCAATTCAAGTCTGGTTGGATTCTTTATGAGAGCTGTTGATGAAGAAATGGATCGCGCGTGGTTTGACTGAAAGGCAATTGGATGATGTGAGTCCCTTTTTTTTTTTTTTTTTTTTTTGGTGGCAAATGTTTTTTTTTTTTTTTTTTTTTTTTTTTTTTTTTTTCTTGGTTGTTTCGCGACGAGCACCATTACCTCAGAAACAGCACGCACCACCTATCAATGCAGAAGGATCCCTTGCAGCTGACTGGGTGACGGTTCCTCAGGCGTAACCTCCGCGGTCCTGGCAGTCGCTGCTCTCGAGCTCTTGGTGGTTATAGTCTTCTGCGTCTTGACGTTCGATATTGAGCTGGCTGCGCCAGCGCTTGCACCTATCGTCGATACGCTCGTCGTGCTGGACATCGTCTCGGACGCAGACATAGGAGACTGCGCGCTCTTGGGCGCCGCAAACGCCATCCTACGCCGATTGACATCCTTCACCACCTGACCTCCACTCTGGCGACCCTCATCACCCACTGTGCTCAAAAAATGGCCGCGTCTCTCATCTGACAAAAACGACGAATTCTGGCGCGATAGCATGTGTGGCCGAGTAAGCGCCCTCCTGTCCACGTCGACTCCTGGCGGAACTGTGTCCTCCATAGCTTCGAAGACAGCAGAGGAATCAGCTAACGACGGCGCATCAACGATCCTCTCTATGATGTTGAGTGGCGCTGGCATCGTCGTCCGTTGGCTCGCCAGTAACTGGCTGGATGTATCAACAGGGCCGTCCTCGACACCGTCCATAATATTGCGGATTGCTTTAGATCGGCGCATCGTTTCTTTATACTCGTCGATGGGATCCTCCTCCATCACTACCTCCCGTACCGATGTTGTTCCCGAAGAGAAGCTGTCAGATGTTGCCTTCTCGGACAAAGTCCTGTCCACGACGAAGAAGGTTTCGTCTAAACTGGCGCCAAACGGCAGCACTTGACCTTTGGTCATCGCTTCAACCGCTCCAGAGACAATGGAAGTGTTGGCTCTTTCCTGGCCGCCGTTCTGGCGGAGTTTCGCCTGGCGTAGCCTCTCCTTCCTCTTGTCCGTGTTTAAGGGTTCATCCTGCTCCTCGTCTTCCTCTATATCGTCTTCGTAGCGGTCTAGAGGGCTAGCGATACCGTTATTTCCTTCTCTATCCGACCAGTCCACTGCCATATCCTCATCTCCGTCCTCATTGAGGAGTGACCGCGTTCCCGTCTTGTCCTGGCCAGACGCATCAGCCTCGTCATTGCTCTCATCAGGGTCGCTCAAGAATACGATCTGCTCGTCCTCCACGCCTTTCCCAAAGGCTTTCGCAAACGCGGCCGTGCTTGGATCGTCGGCTAAACAAGGGATAGTGTTCAAGCATATGACTGAGCTAAAGAGCGATGGGCAGGACTGCATTCATTCATGCGGCCACAGCGACGAGTATACATACCAAGTTTCTCAAACTTTTCAGACATTTTTAGACGCTTCTTCCTCTGGAATCGCCCTTCCATGTCTCCCTCGTCAAAGATATCCAGATCTTCCATCTGTCCGTTGCGTCGCTTCCACAAATTACCGGCTGCAATGCCGTGGACCAAATCCGAGATCTCTTTGTCATGTCGATCCTGCTCTTGCTTCCTATTAGATTGTACAGTATCAGCCACAGGCATGCAGTAGAGGCCAATACATCTCTCCACAAATAAACAAACACCTGGCATTAGGTCACGTACATATGCAAATTGCGCACCCTCTCCATGTCCTCGCTGTTCAGTGTGATTGCGGTGTCGACCATACCGTCGCCCAGATCATATTCGTCCTGCTCGTTCTCGGACTCGTAGTCGACACCTCCCATGCCCTTGTTCTCATCATCCTCCTCCTCGGCTTCGTACTCGATAAACTCTGTTCTTTTGTTCTTCGAGGGCCGCTCACGGTCAGGTTTCGCCTCTCGTCTGTGGAGTCGTCGAAGACCAAGAGTCGCAGGTTTGCTACCATCCAGACTGTTCTTTCGCATGGCGGTTGTAAGAATATCAAATACATTCTTCGGCTTCGGGTCGCTCTCCAGGCCTGTGATCTGTTGTTGCGGAGCATTTTCGGACAGATCTGTCCTTTCATTTTCGACACCGGGATTAGAGCCGCCTATTGATTCGCTATCGGTAGTTGTAGAAACAGTAGTGGGTTCTGAAGAGTCTGGCATCTCTAAAGCAGGGAGTTCGCCAGATAGATGTAGTAGCGCGCCAGACAGTTTGCTCTCGCCCGCAAGAACGTCCCTGGGATCACTCTCCACAGAGGATGACAAAGATGATGCTGTTAACGACCCTTGATCCTTAGCATCCGATTTGTCCTGCTTCTGTTGGGGTTTGCTAGGATCGATGCTTGACTTGAAAAAGGCTGCAAATCCCTGAGAGTTGTTTGCATTGTCCATAGCTTCATCCAAGTCACTCACATCGCCGTTCTCATCGCCGTTCTCATCGCCCACACCCGGAATGCCGCTGTCCACATCTTCATCGTCTTCACTCAAGCCTTGATGGCTATTCTCACTATCCGACGGCGACAATGTCAACGCCCGACTATGATCCACAACTGAGATTTTGATTTCATCCACATCGTCAATGAGGATCCTCTTCTTGATTGAGCGCTTCACCGTCATCGCCCTATCTTCCATCTCCTCATCCTCAGTATCTTTCTCGTCATTTTCTCGACTTTCATCATCTTCGTCGTCTTCCGATGCTACTTCAGATACCATGCCCCTTTCCTCTTCCCCCTCAGATTCTCCTGACAATACTGCACCTCTGTCTACAGAGTGCCTGTCAGGACCATTGTCCATGTCTGGATCATAGTCCTCGTCCTCTTCATCGCCGTCCTCGGCATCGCCCTCCACTCCGGTTTCATCCTCTTCATCTTCGTCCGGGTCTAGACCTCGGCCTCGTTTCTCTTCGGACTTCATTTGTTCCTCAGCAAATTCCTCAGGAGACCTCCATATTCCCGACTTCTTTGCTTCCTCAACTTTGCTCTTGTGGCGATCTAGATTCAATTTGACGACTTTTCGCCTCGATTCTTCCCTAAACCTAGTCCATGTTGCACTCGATCTCTGAATTTTGGAGGGCGATGTTACGGAACGCTGAGTAGCAGCATCCGTGGGCATTTGAGGGAAGGTGGCTGTGGAGGGGATAGGGTGACCTTGGTCGCCATGGAGGGACATGTTTTGTATCTTGTTGGAGAGCGGGCGGATTTGCAAGGTCTTTTCAATCTCCAGGCGCTTCTCCGACGTCAACTTGGAGGGCTGCTTGAGCTCTCGCTCAATCTCGCGCTGCATCTCCTTGCTGATGGGTGTGACTAGCATGGCCCTCAGCACTGACAGCTTCCACTGTCGGTACTCATGGGACTCGTACGCTTCTGGCTCCAACTCGTCGTCTGAATCATCGTTCAAGGCAACTGCCTTCGGTTTGGATGTCGATGGGGATAGAGCAAACGGAAACTTCGTGTTTGCCAGAGCCTCAGCCGCTCTCTTTCCATTCCTAAGATAAGGCGGAGGGATATGAAGTATTAGGGTATGACAATGGCTAGAAGCCGAAAGAAAGGAAGGGGGTTGGCACCTACAACTTGGCCTGATGTAGCTTCAGTAGCGAAGTCAGATCCCTCTTGACGACGCGTTGGATTTTGGGAAAAGAAGCGGTGCGGATCAATTTTGCTGTCTCGCTGTGGATATGATCGAGTTCCTTTTGTGAGGACTTTGAGGGCCTTGTCTGCATCCATTCCCTCATTTCTTTGTCAAAGTCTTCACCGTCGCTCTTCTCCAAGTCACTAAATCCCTCGGGGAAAGAGTCATTGGCATTCTTAGCAGATGATTTGATGGGAGAGAGAACGCCTGTATCAAGGCTAGAGGGTAGGGATGCCCTCAGGGCGATGGGACGGGAAGAATTCTTGCTGAAAGAGGTTTCCTCGATGGAGCTGATATCCGAGTCACTGTCCAGGAACACATTGGATTTTTTCTTCAGCATGAAAGAGGAGACGGGTGACGAGAGACCTGCGGCTATTCCTCTTCCTCGTGCTGTTGCTGCTGACGCTGATGATGATGACGCAGATGTTAAGGACGATGGTGGGGAAGTAGGCAGCAGTGATGGCGACGTAGTGCTGACATCTCCGGACAGTGTAAATGGCGACCGACGAGACGCATTGACGTTGGACGTTGAATTGGCCTCTGGGGATGTAGCCGAGAATGGGTTGGAGGTTGAGGATTTCTTTGGCTTTTTGACTTTGCGGGGGCTAAGTGTAGGACTGAACATTGAAGATGCATCTCTTCCACTCGCGTTCTTCTTTTTAGCAGACTTGATTACTCGAATCTTTCCGGGGGGAACGCCAAAAGGGTTAAATTCTGGCGAGAAGAGCGGTGGCGAGGACGCTCTGTGGTTTGAAGCAAAGAGGGAGGATGTATTCGCACGCGGTGTCGGGCGAGCGTACGAGGACAGGGGTGCACCATGGCTTGCAGAAGTTCGAGGAGGTGTGGTATCGTTGGCTCTCGTATTGGTTTCCGATGTTTGGGGGGGGCTGCTGTAGATGTATTCAGGGGAGTCGCTGGGGCTGGCGTTGCTAGTTCGTGCGAGGCCAGTGATATCGTGGGATGGTTCGTCGGGCAGGTGTGGAGAACTCTCCAGGAAGGGCTCGAGGCCTTGGTCAGTTTGGATGTCCTCCTCGATGCCCATGAGGGCCATCAGGTCCCTGTCCATTCCCTGTGCCATGGGGTGCCTGCAAAAGGTGGAGAGTGTATGAGGAGCGGCTCAAGAGCTGGAGAGAAACAAACAACAAGATAACAAGATGCCTAAAAAACGCGTCCGTTTTTGTTTATTGCAGTTCATTTATGCCGCTCCGTCTGTGCAACATGACCTCTCCCCAAGTGCACAGCAACTTGCACACAAGCCACGCACTGGACTGCACTAATGGAAAGTACAGTAGAATGTGGGCGCCCTCTGTGAGAGTCTCCAACCGTCAAACCATCTCTTGAACTCTCTTCCATCAACTCCATCCTTGCAATCCCACACGCGGGCCATTCCTCATGCAGTCGGAGGTCTACCTGTCTTCGCACGGACAGCCTTCGCGCACCATCGCCCTCAAACCTTGTGCTGGCACTCGCTTCGACTCTGCTGTCGACCAGGGGCATGTCCTCTACTTTGCACTACATGACCAGCCTGCCGCCAATGGCCAGTCTCAAGTCTCGGTCAGGCTTGAACCCGCCTCCGAGTTTCATACCGGCTTCTACCGCAAGGTTCACAGCCGGCCTGTCTACGGCTGTCTGGGCTTGATGCACTACGCCAAGGGTAAGACGGCGAAGGCGAGAGCGAGAGAGAGATGTATAGAATGGTCAAACTTACTCTTGCCTCATCCTAAACTCATTTGGTCAGACACATTCATTGCCTTCGTTACGGGATGTATCAAGCTCGGGGACATCCGGCCTGGGGAGTCTGTCTACAGGATCCTTGCCGTCAAGTTCTTCTCTCTCACCGGAAACACTCCAGACGAGGATATGATCCCTGCACCTCACAACCCCGACACATACTATGAGGGTGATGACCCAACCATGATGCCCCACCCGTGCCGAGAACTCGAAAAGGTCCTTTGCAACGGAGCCTTTTTCTTCTCACCTCAGTTCGATCTCACGCGGTCAATCCAAACCAGGCAAGTTTATTTTATGAGTGTCGGCATGAAGACCAACCAACATGTTGATAACCGACGTTTTTGGACGCTTGCGCTCCGCCCAAATCTTTTCCACGGCAAACAGGGCAATGAAAATGCAGGAGAAGCAGGATGCAGAAACGATTCTCCACTATGATGAACGCTTTCTTTGGAACATGTTCATGCTCAAGGAGCTACTCACCTTTCGATCCCATCTGGATGAACAGGAGCGTGAGGAGCTGGACTCTGGAGGTCTCTTGGTAAGCCTTTGATATTGGATCTTATGCGAGCGTACATGGGACTCTTGTCTCCGTAGGACCGGGTGCCACCACGATTACTAGTACTCATGGCACATGTCATTTCGTGGTTGATCAGGTCCACATTATTCAGGGTTATGTCGGATGCCAGTCCTTCAAGACAGCAACAACACAGGGGCAGATGTCAGTCATTTCGAGGCTCAGCTCAAAACGCGCAGGTAGGCGATTGTTGGTTGAGGGGCTAGTCACGAACTTTACTAGCTACCATGGGGCTCAGTGCCTACTCGGACGATTCATCATCTCACATGCTCGGCACCTATATGGCTCTTTAGGCACGCGATACAATACTCGTGGAATTGACGACAACGGAAACGTAGCCAACTTTGTGGAGGTAGAGATACCACACTATTATGATGGAGATTGCCTCGAAAAAGGAATCAAGGAATCACACAGCTGTGGATGCAACACATTGATTGCCAACAAGGGCCGTTGTCTTATTTTGATCACATAGACAGAAACAGTCATATCCAACCGAGAATGGTGCTTTTCATACACTCAGATCCGTGGAAGCGTGCCTGGTGAGTTTCTATGAGGGTGAGCACTATGACATGAAAAGTAACAGTCAGCAATAAACATTCACTAATATGCTGGCATGTTTGTATAGTGTTCTGGGAACAGCAAGGTCTACAGCTGGCGAGTCACAAGATCCAGCTTTCCCGAGGTGCCGAGGCTACTAAACCTGCTGTTCGGCGGCATTTTGAGGAACTAATTCAAAAGTACAAGGACGTCCATATTTTGGATCTGCTGGGCACCAAGGACCAAGGAGAGGTGACGCTGTCGCAGGAGTACAAGAGCCAAGTGGAAGACCTGGGGCCATTGCTGAAGCATGTCCATACGACAAAGTTCGACTATCACTCTCAGGTCAAAGGAGGGAACTATGATCAGCTTCAGGGGTTGCTGAACCATGTCCGCGGCGACTGTGAGCGCTATGGGTACTTCTACCATGACCTAATTTCCAACACGATTGTGCAGACGCAGCGTGGTGTATTCAGGACTAATTGCTTGGATTGCCTGGATCGGTAAGCGGGTGCAGTTGGTGTGGTATCCCCGACGGTGTATTACTTTCAAGTTTTGTAGTCTATTATTCGCCGGGTTGCAAAAACTGAAGTGTGCTCTGTGGATGGCCGTGTATTTATGTAGGACAAACGTCATCCAGAGCAACCTCTCGAAAGAGGCAGTGGAAAGCTTGTTCCACAGCCTTGTCCCTCAGGGCAGCCGCATTGGCGCCCTGATGTCGATGCATTCGGAACTCTGGGCCAACAATGGTGACCTGCTCTCGAAAATCTACACTGGTACAGGCGCACTCAAGTCCGAGGTTACACGATCAGGAAAGATGTCCTTTGCCAGTATGCTTGGTGATGCCACGAAGTCACTCAATCGATTCGTGATCAACAACTTTCAGGACAAGGATCGCCAAGAAGTTATCGATATCTTATTGGTATGAACTTTGACCGTCGATCCAGCTTGCGACCCTGACGCAGACGTCCCTCTACAGTTGAATTAAGGGGGAGTCAGGTTTTAACAATTCTTGTAAAATATAAACGCGTCTAGGGTAAAATGGCCCACCAGAGCCCAGTGGCGATTCATGATCCTGTACACGACTCTATTGCATCCGAGATGAGTGCGCGCATGGGAGAATACTCTCAAAAGGTCCAGATTGATGTTTTCGTGGGCTCCTACAACCTCAACGGAAAACTGCCTTCAGGAGAGTCGCTAGATGACTGGTTGCATTTCGACAAAGGTGTGTACGACCGCTTGTAGTGCTGCCGGAAAGTATCACAGCATTTATTCACTACGTGTTCATTTGATGAATATGTGTAGACGTGCCTGAGCCTGATATGTATGTGATTGGATTCCAGGAGATTGTCAAGCTGACAGCCAGGCAGATCGCAGTGACGGACGAGAACAAACGACTTATCTGGGAGCACGAGATTGAAAACACAATCAATCGACGAGGAGGATCACGGTATGTCCAGCTCCGGTCAGTGCAACTCGTTGGCGCAGCCTTGATGATTTATGTCAAGGAGCTGAACGCTCCCTATATTCGCAACGTGGAGTGTGCAATCAAGAAGGTACAGCTTGTCTCTACGCTCTTTGGAAATGACGTAAATATGTAGGTTCTCAATGACAACGGATTTCGTAACCTCAACCGCAACATACTACTGCGTGATTAGACTGGACTAAAAGGCATGGCAGGCAACAAAGGCGCGGTAGCTATCCGCATGGACTACTACGAGACATCGCTCTGTCTTGTCACATCGCATTTAGCATCGGGCCAAGAAAACCTACAGGAACGCAACGATGATTTTCACACAATAGACGGCGGAATTGCGTTTGCAAGGGGTCGCAACATCATGAGCCACGAGTAAGTGTCACACATTTGCGGAGTATATTCACCACAATTGCAGTGCTCTATTCTATGATTGTATTGTCAACTCATTTGAGTTTGCCTTTATAACTTCTGTTTAGCATCATCCTGTGGTGTGGTGACTTTAACTACAGGGTCGATATGGAGAACGATCAGGTACATTTTTGGCAGATATTTAATAGTCGCGCAGGTAATCGGGTCTGCTCGCTCGCCAAATATTAACGCCTGCTCCTCGATGTTTGGTTAGATTCGGGCTCTGGTCAGCCAGGGCAACTACTTTGAGATTTTTCGATGCGATCAACTGAAGCGATCGATCGATTATGGCGAGGCCTTTTACGGTTACAAGGAAGGCATCATTGCCTTTGCTCCGACTTATCGCTATGACATCGGAACGGACAACTACGATACCAGTGAAAAGTACCGAGCGCCAGCTTGGACTGATCGCATCCTTTACAGGGGCAGGGGGGTGAGTGCTTACGCAGCAAACAGATACATGAGTATATGAGCATCCGCGATGACGGTCCAGGACATAACAGTTAATGTCTTTCTAATTTTTTTTTCTAGATCTATCAAACGAGCTACGAGCGAGCTGAGTTCAGGACGTCCGACCACAGACCAGGTAACGAGATCACGCTTACATTTAGGCTCTTACCCTGAAATCCACGGAAGCGGTACACTGACTTCGATGCGGCTTTTGTATCGCTAACTAGTAATGTCGATGTTTGTGCTGGAGCTGACGATGCTGGATTCAGAGGCCAAGGGAAAGATGGAGGAGGCGCTGTATCGCAAGAGCTCTAGCAAACCAATATCAAATGGAGCACTGAAATACAAGAAAGACAGCGGGCAGGAGCTGGAAGGATTATTGGTTTCCTCAGAAAGATCTCGGGATATTTCGGGGCTAGGCTATGACCGTGTGTCTCAGAGTACGGGTAAGTGGCGGTGATAGTGGCTGGATAGCACTGTTTTTATGCTTGTGGATATCGCGCGCCGGGCAACAATTCTTACTCGTTGTCCATTGCACTGAACAAGGTCCAAAGCCAAGCTCTGACACGCATCAGTGGTGGAACGATCCATTGGAGGATGTTACCAAGAGGATCCCATCTGGCAACAGGAACCCGTTCGAGGGTGAACAAACCACCACACGGGGTGAGAACAGCAAGCCACTCGCATTCGTACCAACACCACCTGCACCGAGTGCCAAAAAGCCCGTTATTGATCTCCTAGGAGGTATGTGTATGCAACATTCTGAGCACAGGCGACCATTCGCGAATACACGTTGTTCTCTTCATATTCATCTCAATAACACGAATGACCCTTTCTTTATTATCAAGATTTAGAGAGCGGAAAGTTCGATGCGCCTGTGCTGTCGCCGGTTGCCGCGAGTCGGGAAGGAAAAACCATAGAGAGCAATGGAAAAAACGGGCCCCACTCAACAGGGGCGCTAGACCGATCTTCCTCCCCGCCGCCGCTTATCAAGAGAAATGCGCCTCCACCCCCAGTAAGTCGTAGGACCGGCATTCCTGTCACCACCTTGCCGGCATCTTCAACACTTCACAAGGATGGCGCTTCGAGAAGACCGGCGCCACCTCCGCCGCCATCAAAAAAGAATGGCGTCATTAGTGCCTCCAGAGCTGATAGTGATGATGACGACGGCGACGACGATATCGATGACGATGACAGCAATAGTGAAGATAACAGGCGCAATTTTGATGTTGAAGATATCCCTGGGAAAGAGAACGGCGCGAGCTCCGTAACTGTCATGAACAGTACGAGTGCCAAGGTTGAGAAGAACCGAGAGGTAACTGACCAGGAGACGTTATTGAAACCATCGGAACTCAAGAAGAAGCAGCAGCAGATTCCAGGAGCATCGGGCCCTCCCATTGCTGCTTCTAAAAAGAAAGACATTGGCTTGATCCATCCCAGGTTATCAGACACGTCCCCAATCTCGTCGCCTGATACCTCTGCTGCCTCATCATCCCTGGCAACCGCTGCGACAAACCTGACCAAGGTGCTGTTACCTGGGCTTGATCAACAAGGGCCTAACAAACACCAGATCGGGGCTGCCTCCATGGGACTTGGCTCTGCTGGTGGCACCACTAGTAATACCAGTTCAGCACTTGGTCACATCAGCGACATTGGCATTGACAGTGGCAGTGGCGGTGTACTACAGCGGACAAAAGAATATAATAACAAGACTGAATCGTCTACGACAAGGCCAATAACACCCTCGGTATCGGCCCCAACAACGATGTCATCATCGTCCCTGAACACAGCAACGTCCAAGGCGACAGCTTATTCTATCCCAAAGGAGAGGGACGCTGCAGAGGAAGGCGATGGGGTAGCAATATCGGTATCAGAACTGAAAAAAGGCTTTGTTTCGTCAGTTGCGAACAAGAGCCTCGCATCGTCTACAACATCGAAGCCTGGTGGAGCATCATCACTGTCTTCTGTCACAGCCTCGACGAGATTGGCTGATGCTCCGATATCGAATGCAACGACAGCGGCGCCCGTGACACCGGTGATACCGATGGTCAAACCACTATCGTTCTCGACAACTCGCTTGCCGCCGCCAAGTGTGAATCCATCAAAGGTGAAGGTAGTAGGTTTGGGATCAGCACCGACTGCTAGTGTCTTGAAGAATACAGGAACAGAGGTCCAGGTGCAAACACAGACCCCTGCAGAAAGCGCGGATGTGAGACCGGCAACCGGATCTGTGAAACAGGCGATTGCGGCACTCAAGGGCAATGCGGAGGGAGGAGCGGGGGATGCGGCGACGACGACGGGGACAGAAGTGCCAGAGGAGGAAGAGAAGGTGGACGCGTTTGCTTTTTGGAAGAGCAAGTGAGAGAGAGGTAGACAACACAAATAGACAAACATGTAGGATGCGATTGATAGAATTGTTTATTCAGTGTGTGCGTGTGGGCGAATGTGCGTTGTCGACACCAGCTCTCCTCCTGGGTACCCTCCGTCTCCATATCTCTCTCCACAAAGCATCCGTGGCGATGCCTACATGTAATATATACTCTCAACGTTTCCGCGGCATGAGTAGCATTCATGATGAATGGATGAGTAATCAACAGACAGCACGGGATGCAGATGGTGTGGATGGTACGAATGGTATGAATGGTACGAATGGTACGAATGGTACGAATGGGCGGGATGAATCAAATCCCCATTCGTCGACCATCACGTTCAAAACGCTCGCCCTCAATCGCTGCCGTTGAGTGTCACTCTGGATAATTGTCATGGTCACCTAACCATCATCGCCAATATCATTATCACCATCGTCGATTGCCCCATTCAATCAGATCGACTCACCCCGCAGTTGAAATTAGGCAAACGCCGCGTGTTTTATTTTCTGACATCTTTCCACAACAACAAACACGCTCGCTTGACCATTCACCCCTCCAATCCTCCCAGCCTCTCCCAGCCTCCCAGCCGTCCTCATCATCCGATCTTATTCATCCCCATCCCCGATCGAATAATTGATCCCCTCTCGTACACTCTGCCCGTTCTCGGACATCTGCTAGCCCTGTTTAGTTCCCATCACCTCCCATCCGGCGCCTGACCCGGCCTGACCGAGCCACGCCACCATGGCCACATATACAACCCCCCTCTCCATGCCACGCCGTCAGCAAACACCATCCACAAACACAACCCTGAATCAACAGCAGCAACAGCAACAGCAGAGTACGACTCAACCGCCATCACAGCTGCAGCGTGTCAATCAGCTTAACGCGTCTACTTCTTCCGCACCCGCCTCCCCATCCTCGTCTGCTTCAGCCTTTGCCACTGCTGCCAAAAACATTCCCTCTGGCATAGGAGGATCCGCATCAGCAGCTCTAGGTCTTGCCAAGAGTAAAACCACCACTCCCACAACGCCAGGGGGATCAGCCACGCTTGCTCCAGGACGAAGGCTGCAGTATCAACTCCCGGTGTCCAGCCGCTTAGATGGCAACAATCAATACCAGCAGTATCAATACCAGCAACAGCAGGGTGGTCTCAGCAGCAGCACTGGAAGCATCAGCGGCGCCAGTCCCGGTAGCAGCAGTAGCAGCTCCATGAGGCTACAGCAGGCTGCGTCCTCACCCGCCACGCCGTCAGTCAAGGGTTCGCCCTCACTCCTGTCCCACCACCAGCCCCAGCTACAACCCCAGCAGCAACGACAGCACGCGGTGTATAGCAATAGTAACAAGTATCATAATCTTAATGGCCGACAGGATGGCGCCGGGGGATCGGGCTCTGGTGGGGTCCGAGGGCAGCATATGATGAACGCCAGCTCAAATACCCAGACCATGATGGCGTCATCCAACATACACACCCAGGCAGGGATGACCGCCACTGCGACAAACACGCAGACTGGCATGACAGGTATGACAGGCATGACAGGCATGACGGACAAGCCAAAGTCGCGCAAGAAGGACAAACCGCCAAGAATCCCGCCCCCCGAGGAAATCCACGACAACAACGGAAAGATGTCATACACCCGCGGCCCTGCTCTGGGAGAGGTAAGACCAAATGATATTTGGCGAGCACACATGACAACCCCCCGAATGCGAATGAGAAACAGCTCTCTGCCCTCGTCTTTGCTCTAGCATTGCGCTGATGTGCCTTTTCTCTTTCTCTTTTCTTCTTGATTGAAATAAAGGGAGGGTTCGCGAGCTGTTACATGATCTCAGACCAAAAGAATGACCGCTACGCTGCAAAGGTCATCCAAAAAACGGAGCTCCTATCGCACAAAACAAGACAAAAGGTATTTCTCAACAGAGCCACCAAATAGAGTGTTGAAAGACATCGGCGCATACACCTTCTATTACTGGAGATACTGAACATGTTGCACTGCTTACCTCAACCTCAAACAGCTATTTGCGGAAATCAAGATTCATCAGTCGTTGAACAACGAAAACATTGTCAAATACTATCACTGCTTCGAGGACGATGACTTTGTGTATCTGGTGTTAGAGCTGTGTGAAAGCAAGGTACAAAATGAGAGCTGATTCATTTCGTCGCATCTTTGGTATCTTTACTCGATCGATGCTCACATGCCTCCAACTGTCTTTCTCCACGTCCGTCGATACGATCGCACCACAGACCCTCATGGAGCTTGTTAAGCGGCGGAAACGGCTCACGGAACCTGAAGTCAGATTCTACATGAAGGAGATTGTTGCCGGATGCGCCTACCTACACAAACAAAAGACAATTCACAGGGATCTGAAGCTTGGCAATCTCTTCTTGACGCACGACATGCACATCCGAATCGGAGACTTTGGATTGGCAGCTGTCATCATGAACGCGGAAAGGAAAAAGTAAGGATTATTTGACGTCCATGACAGGACCTAGAGAGACAACCGTAGTGTCGATGGCGTCTGTGTGTGCTGATAGGTGTGTTGCCGCCATTATCACTCTTTACCATAGAACCATCTGCGGGACACCGAACTACATTGCTCCTGAGATTTTATTTGACACCGACAATGGACACAGCTTCGAGGTTGACATTTGGTCTGTCGGTGTGATCATGTAAGTCGCTATACGTAGCCTGTCAAATCGTTCTATTGTACAAGTCAAGGACAATGAGAGAGGATGACAATGCTGACATCTGGATACAACCCGCTGACCACCTATTACACTCGCTAGGTATACCCTGTTGATAGGAAAGCCCCCTTTTCAAACACCCGAAGTCAAGGCAATCTACAAGTAAGCGTAATTGTCCCACGTATAGATATGTTTGTTGCGGTTCATGAAATATTTATCTGCCTTGTGCTCATACTTCTTGCATATTTCCATGGCGCAGGAAAATTCGAGATAACAACTACGCGTTCCCCGAGGATATCCCTATTTCAAGTGAAGCCAAGAATCTTATTGCTGCGTTGCTAAATCCAACTCCTGCCTCCAGACCCTCAGTGGTAAAAGTACTTGACCACCCTTTTTTCAGATCCGGATACTGTCCCGACAAGCTGGATCGAAAGACCCTATCCTCAACACCAAACTACGAGGTGGAAGATATGATGGCGAAACAGAGAGTTCAGCAGGAACAGAGAGCAGCACAGCAACAACAACTACACCGATCGTCCATGCAAGGAAGAGGCGATCAGGAAAGTGTCGAGGAACTGTCAAGGAGCACCACAAGAAACACTAATCAGGGTGGCCGTCCGTTGAAAGAACAACAATCACAACAGCAGCAAAACCATCAACTTCTCTACGATCAAACGTCGTATGGAGGAGTCTCATCCTCGTTCCAGCCAACTCGAGTACATCGAGATGGTGTAGATGTGGATGAGATATCTGCCAACTCCAGTTTGCCCCTTGCCAAGAGGCATGCCCAGCAAACAATTGCCTCCAAATTCACGCCCACTCGCCCTGCCACATTCAGCAGACTGCCACAAGCGTCAAGTCCGCTTGCTACGCCTGCGTTGCAGTATGGCGAACAATTCAAGATGGAAATGGTGGACGGCGACCGAGTCACGACGGAGATCCGCACAATCAACGTTAACCGGGGAGGCGCTGCTCCAAACTTGCAACAGTATCCGCCAACGCAATCTCACCTCCGTCAGGATTTACAAAAACACCAGCACCAAATGGAACAGCAACGACAGCCCAACATGTCGCCTGCCTCTGGCAATGATGTCTCAGCTCAGAGTGTGCAGCATGGAAGCAGGATCGAATCCTCTCATGCCCGTGAGCTATCAAGTTTCAGTGGAGCCAGCCCGCATCTTCAGCTGCAGCAGTCCTCTTCTTCGCAGCCTGGACTTTCTCTTTCCGTCGGCCACTCACTCAGTCGACAAGATGCTGGAATCTCGGCACCTGTCCCTTCTCCAGCGGTTGTTAATGGAGCGACGTCGTCGAGACTCCCGATACCAAAGGCACGCAGTCCCGCCGTCAATAATAGTGTAGAACCTGCCTCCGCCACTTCGACAAAAAGTAGCTTTTTGAGCTCCTACAGCAATTCTTCGTCGCCGAAACCACCCGTCTCTGTAACTATGAGCGGCACCACATCAAATCTGCTGGCGTATCAAAAGCACCAGGACGTGGATGAGCAGCAAGAGCAACATTCAATCTCCCCTTTGCCAATGGTTGGGAGAGGATCGTCAGACGTTGCTAGCATTCCAGGCGGCTCTACATTCGGTAAATCGACTTTGAATCGCAGACAGGAGTCTGAGGCAACAACGCGTTTGGGCAGGACGAATGATGAGTCACGGTCGATTGCAGCACGAATGCATCGGCTCGCGCGGACCGGAGGTTTAATTAGCATGGACACTGATATGGAGATTGATCAGGACCTTTCTCAGCATCTGGATCTATTGGTGACAAACACATCTGATGTCATATCTCAATCCGCACACCATGCCAGCGGTGGCCCTCGCCAACAGCGCTCTAGTCCCCATGGCGTACCAGAATCACCACTATCACAGCAGCAACAGCAACAGCAGCAGGATAGAAATCCGTTTTTAAAGAGTTCTTCTCAGCAAAGTCTACAAGACAGCTCACGGCAAAGTTATCAGCAAAGCTCTCAACAAAGCGGGGTCAAAACGACACTCATCCAAAATGTCCATGGTGTAGAGAGACCCGCCAGTGCGATGCAGAGGACATATAGTCAGGAGTGGGAGGTCCCGGACACGAATCGTGCGCCCGAGCCACCACGAAAGAGATCTGTTTATTCGAAATCGACAGAACCGCTGCCTCAAAGGGGGACTTCGCGGTTCACTCCTTCGCCTTTGCACTCTTCCCAACCGGGGCTTCCGCCACAGCAACCCTCGTTCTCGCCGTCCAATGCGCAGGGATCCCCATCGCCGTACGCATTAAGACATCATTCATCTCTGCCACTGTCGCAGTCCCAGCAGCAGTATCCGTTGCAACATATGCCGTCCTCGCCCTCGCTTCGGATGTCCAATCGCAACTCGCAGCAATGGCCCCCAGATTCGCTGAGTCTTGGATTGAACAATCAGGATAATTCCCCGCAGTTTCAGAATGCACGAGACAGGCCCTCCAGCCCAACGCCTTTGCCTCGCTCGAATCGAGATGAGCGTTCTCAAAGCTCTCAGCAAGTACGTAATTCTACCTCGCAAGCGTCTTCTCAGGAGCCCCGGGAGCAGTGTTTGGGCCTTGGCTTGACAGAGACGGAGGGAGCAGAAGTTCTGGGTGGGATGGTCTCCTCTACTGCCCAGGATAGTATTTATACGAACGAAAGCAACATCTCCAATCTGGATTATCATTTTATGCACCAACAACAGCAACAGAACTCAGAAGCAAAAGGATCCTCGCAAAAGCAAAAATTCCAAATTCAATCGCAGCAGAGTCAAGGCGGTATTGGCATCGAAGACCCATACCGGTACCAAATCAGCAGCCCTTTACAACTTAGAAACCAGCAAGCCAAGCAACAGCAGCAGCACTCTGCACAATCGCAGTCCCCACATTCGCATCACCCCCAACATCCTCAGCAGCAGGACGATCATTACAGCAGTAACAACAGTAGGAGCGATAGTAATGGAGGGTCGTCGTTCCAGGAACATCGACGACAACCACGCCATTCTGCAAGCTCTGCCGCCGCTGTTAACACTGGGCTGAACACCACAGGCAGTGATTTAGAGGAATCGTCGATCGATCAGAGTCTGACTAGGGAAGCATTCGATACAGAGCGGCAGATGCAGATAGAGATGCGCCGCAAACTGCATCGGAATAATCATATGCGTTTAGCGTCACCTCAGGAGCAAGAACGGGAGCAGGAGCAGGAGCTGCAGGAGCTACAGGAGTTGCAGCAACAGCAACCGCGCGGGAATGCTGACGGCGCGGGAATAGCTGCCACGAACAATATCAAGCAGAGCAACGAGACAACCATGGGAATGAGCTCTGGAGGACACTCGGATGAACACGACCATGTGGAGGTACCGTCGACTAGCTGTGTCACAACCGCGTCCATGTCGCTGTCGATACATCATGATCGCTCCCATCACCAACAAAGGCATCAGCAACAACATCAACAGCAGCAACTCGTACAGGCACAGGATACGGAGGTTAAACCGAAGCATCTTGAGGGGTCGCAGAAACGGACACACAAAAAAGTCAGCCTGCCCGATCCCGAGCCTATGAACGATGAGAAGCTTCTCACATCGGTGGGAACCTGTGAGGAGGTTGAGCAATACCTTTGGAGAATGATCGACGCAAGAAGGAGCGGGATGTTGGAACGTCCGGATTTCGATGCACCTGTGCCAAAACCTCCGCCGTTCTTCGTGACTCGGTGGATCGATTATAAGCGCTATGGTATCGGATGGCAAGTGGCGAACGGAGTCATTGGCGTTTTCTTTAATGACAAGACCACTCTGGCACTGTCGCCCAATGGAATGTAAGTTGTGCCGCTGCCTTTGTTACCGATAGTCGCCAGGTGCTTACGCTGTAGGCTTGCCCAGTGGCACTTTAGATCTGGATCCATTTAATAATGTAACCTTTTGACTGCCTACTCTAGGGATCTCGAAATCTTAGAGCCAGTCCATAGACGCAAAGTGCGATCCAGCTCCAGCTCCTCGGCCATGTCGCGGAAGAACTCTCACAAGGACAAGAATCATCCAGACAGCCATCGTCGCAAGGATCGCTCCTCAGCTGGCAGTAGCAGCCGCGTTGGCTCACATGCTGGAAAGAACGACAGCAATAACGTCAATAGCAGCAGCCTCGCCAGCAGCACGGCCATGGGCAGCCATAGTACCCAGACGGTGGCCGCATCGATGGCAGATATGAGAGCGGTCTTAGACATGAAAGAACCTAAGATGGAGGAAGCTAAGATTGACGGGGAAGGTGACTACCAGATGATGGTAATTTATGACGACAAGAACAATGCTGTCACGCCCTCGCTTAGTCGAAGTGTAAGTCAGATGGATGGCAGCATGATGATGAGTGTGAGTTCCGTAGGCACCCCTGTTGGTAGCAGCGCCCTCGTAGGCAGAGCAACACCGCAAGGCGCTCCTCGCGTGTTGACAGCAAAGGACTATTACGATGACTGGGATCACGCAGAATTCTTGGCAAATCTTGACAGGACAAGTTGTCGTATCAACAAGTACCCCACTCGGTTCGAGAAGCGCATGAAGTTGCTGAACGGATTCAAGAATTATATGATCCAGAAGCTATCTGGTCCGACTCCCTGGGTGTATGATGATTTGCAGTTGACAAGAGGGCTTCCATTCCTAACGGATCTATACCACAAGAAACATACACAGCATGTTATCTTGCGACTGAGCAATGGCATTGTGCAGGTAAAGATAGAGTGGCAATCACTTCACGAGATATTCCATATCGCACGTGTGAACTGACTCTTTTTTAACCCCCTGACCTACAGTTCAACTTTGCGGACCACACAAAGATGATTCTCTCTGAGCACGGGCAGGTGCTCACATTCCTCGATCACGACACCACCCCTCGACGCATCACAATGACTGTCCACCAAGCGCTATCGCCAGAATACTTTTACGACCTCGATGATAGCTCAGATCAGAATATGCTTGTCTGGACAGAGCTGGAGCAGATCACACTGAGGTTACGACGACAGTGGGACCATGGCCGTTCAATAGCCGACTATGAGGAACTTCGACCTATCTTTGACCCACAGAAGGCCCACGATCTGTGGCTGTTTCCTAGACCACGCCTTGCACTGAAAGAAGTCCAGAGACTGCGCCAGAGTCAGCAGGAGAACGAAAATCAGCAGGAGCACGAGCGAGTGCAAAATCAGCATTTGAGTCACTATTACTCAAGTAACTATCCGCATGCGCATGGGATCGATGCCTCACAGGTGGATATTGATGACATCCTGAGGGATAGCGCGCCTCTCAAGCTCTCGGAGACGACATTGAAGGAGCTGCATTTCGAATTAGTTCGACGCCTTCGGCTAGGGTTGAAACTGCTGCAGGAACGAAAGCTAGAGCTTGCAAAGGAGCGGTGCGAGGAGCGTGTGGAACGAGAGCAGTTTATGAAGGATCGTGAAGAGTACCGGAGGAGGAAGTTGAAGCAACAGCTCACACAAGAAGACGAGAAAAGGGAGAAAGCACAACCAGAGTCGCAACAGCAGCAGCAAGAACAAAATGACGTCGAGGACGAGGAGGACAGGGAGGACAGTGCAAATGAAGACGAGGGGGAGGTGCAAACGGCAAATGAAAATGAGAACAAGGGCGGACATGTGGATGGCGCAGCTTTGAGCTTTGAATAAAGAAGACACCACCCAAAAGCATCGACGGCGATGGTGATAGAGTATAGAACGCGTGACTCACTCGATATCATAATGAATTGTATTCGAGTGGAGAAGTGTCGATGGTCGGCATGGAAGGGAAACTTGTACACTGCTGTTATTGGGCACAATGAAAAGAACTCGCATGAGCAGGCAAACGCCCTACCATGCTGCTGGGGGCGGGTTTGCTCAGGAAATCAGGAAAGCAGCAGCAGCAGTAGTGGCGATGACAGCAGCAGTGTCGTTAACTGAAACAACTCCGCCCCATACCGCCGGCCCGCAGCCACAGCCTTCGTTTCACTGCGGTGCGGAGATGACCACAGAGAGCCGTGCTCGACGGTAGTCGCAGCCAGGCGAGGGGCTAAATCATACAGAGTCACCACGCTGTTGCAGTCCAGTCAAAGCCACAGTTTCTTCAACTGTGGAGTCCGTCTCTGACTCAAAAAAAATAACAAACACAAAAACAAACATAAAACAAGTCATTGTCCTCTCCTTCTCCTCTTTCAACACTAACCCTCATCCATCATGGCATTGTCATTTCCCTTGAACAACGCCCCTTACGGCCTGCTGGCCATCGCAGCCGCCCTCAACGCCCCCACAAATGCCTTGACCCTGCACCCTGTCCTGCCAGAGCAGTCGAGTGTTACCACCCTCATACCCCAAGGCACATCCAAGCCCGCCAAGATTTCCGGCAATGTCGCCATTGCCCGCTTCCTCGTCCGCACCTTTTCCTCTGCTGACAATGCCCTCTATACCGAGTCTGATGTGAGCCTCGTCACTGCTCAAGATAACCTCCTCGACATTGTTCGCCAAACCATCTTCACTCCCAAACATATCACCACCCTCGCCACCGCAGCCAACACCGCATCCACCTCGTTCTTGCTCTCGGAGGACAAGCCCCTCCTGGCAGACTATGCCGTCTGGGGAACCATCACCGCCTACACTAAGAGCCACTCTTTACTCGCCAACCTCAAGGACCTGGAAAAGTTTATGGCCTGGATCGCGCGTATGGATCAGCGTCAGGAGTGCCAAGCAGCGATCCGTATCTTGGATGGGGCTGTCAAGCAAGCCAATGATACCTTGGCTGCCGAAGCTGATGCAGCCGCTGCCGAAAAGGCCAAGCTGAGCTCTGTTGTCGAGGTACCCCATATCGAAGGATCAGATCCTGAGACTGACCCCCTGGATGCATTTAAAAATGTGTTGGCGGCTCAGCTCTCCAAGCTGATGGACGTGGACATTAAGATTTTATATGAGGCGCTGGAGGCGCCGCGCGCCTCTGAAAATGGACACATTGCCCTGTCTGTGCCTCGCTTGAGGCTTAAGGGAAACCCTTCTGCCGTTGCTGCTGACATTGTCGAGAAGGTGAGTAATGAACTGATTCGTGCGTTCGAAGAGCCGCAGGAACCATCAGAAAGCACGCGTAGCAGAGAACCGAGCGATGACTCACAATTGCATTTTTATATGCCGTCCGTGCTTTGTTCTAGTTCCAACTGAACGACTATGTCACACTTGCAAAGGCCGACGGGCCCTTTGTCAACTTTTTCTTGAACCACATCAAACTCGGTCAGTCGCTGTTCACGAAAATTTACAACACCAAGGAGCAATGGGGATGCAACAGCCTTGGCCAGCAGAAGAAGGTCGTTGTCGAGTTTTCGTCACCCAACATTGCCAAGCCCTTCCACGCCGGACACCTGCGTTCGACCATCATTGGATCGTTTGTGCGCAACATCTTGCAGGCTAACGGCTATGACACTCTCAGCATGAACTATCTTGGGGACTGGGGCAAGCAGTACGGACTGTTGGCTATTGGATTTGAGCGCTACGGCGCGGAAGAGAAGCTGTTGGAGGACCCAATCAAGCACTTGTTTGACGTCTATGTCAGGATTAACGTAAGTCAACAATCAGACAGTTCAGAGCCGCGGCCCCGAGGCACAGCGAGGCCACATTATGTTTCAATGTCTATATACTCGATTCTCACGTCCTTCCTTTCCGCTCTGTCGTGTAGCAAGATGCAAAAGAAGATGAGACTGTCCACGACGAAGCCCGTGCCTATTTCAAAAAGATGGAGGATGGCGACAAGGCGGCACTGAAGATCTGGTCCCGCTTCCGCGACCTGTCCATTGTCAAGTACAAGGATATTTATGCCCGTCTTAACATTGCCTTTGATGTCTACTCTGGCGAGTCCCAGGTCACGGACGGCATGGAGCGAGCCTTGAAGATGCTGCATGCGAAGAACTTGCTCACGGAATCGGATGGCGCCTTAATTGTGGATCTTACAAAATACAAACTTGGCATCTGTGTCGTTCAAAAGAAGGATGGAACGACGCTTTACATCACCCGCGATATCGGAGCTGCACTGGAGCGTTATGAAACGTATGGGTTCGAGCACATGTACTACATTGTGGCGTCGCAGCAGGATCTGCACTTGAAGCAGCTTTTCAAAATCCTGGAGTTGCTTGGGTTCGACTGGGCCAAGAAGGTAACGCACCTGAACTTTGGAATGGTCGGAGGCATGTCCACACGCAAGGGCACAGTCGTGTTCTTGGAAGACATTCTTGAGGAGACCCGGGATGCGATGCACGAGGTGATGAAGAAGAACGAGCACAAATACGCGCAAATCGAGGATCCCCTTGAGGTGGCAGACAACATCGGAATCTCGGCAATCATGATCCAGGATGCGTCGGCGCGTCGCGTCAAGAACTACGACTTTGACTGGAAGCGCATGTTCTCGTTCGAAGGTGACACGGGACCATACCTGCAGTATGCACACGCGCGTCTGTGCTCGATTGAGCGCAAGACAGAGATGGAGGTGAATCCAAATGCAGACTTGCGTCAGTTGGGCGACTCGCGTGCAGCAGCGGACTTGATTACGATGATTGCGCGGTACCCGCAGATTGTGCGGGAGACATCGCGCACATTCGAGCCAGTGAACATTGTGGGATATGCGATGAAGTTGTCGCATCACGTGTCGCAGGCACTCGAGTCGATGTATGTGATGGGAGCAGAGAAGGAGGTGGCAGAGGCGCGTCTGTTCATGTACTGGAGTGCGCGTATTACCCTGGGTAATGCCATGCGTCTGCTGAACTTGAAGCCCCAGGAGCGCATGTAAAGAACTAGAGGAGTTATAGGTCATTGTTATATCTCAGAGGAGAGAGATAGAGGTTAGCAGAATAAATACATCAATGCATGTCTGGCCTCGCTTGTTAGTACGAATCTACACCGCAGAGAGAGTAAACATTTAATAGATTCTTGATTGTCTACAGGGGTGGATGGTCAAAT
Source organism: Dissophora ornata (assembly GCA_025201705.1). Taxonomy (NCBI): domain Eukaryota; kingdom Fungi; phylum Mortierellomycota; class Mortierellomycetes; order Mortierellales; family Mortierellaceae; genus Dissophora; species Dissophora ornata. The sequence goes on along the minus strand of MU616818.1, from coordinate 7,069 downwards.
ATTTAACGGATCGCGACGCGACTGCTGACATGCTTGTACCAATCCTCGACTGTCCTTCCATTCAATAAGGCCACAATGACCATCGTCATGTTATCGCAGCCAATGACGGTCAACGTGCCTTTCACGGCCAGGCACTGATCCATTGTCATCTCACAAATTGTAGCCAAGGGAATTTTATCGGCGATGCCCTTGCGGACAAGGCTAACCACCTTTTGCGAACTCATGCAATCCCAAATACCTATCATATTGGGATGGGGTTTTCAGTCAGAGATGCTTCATAGTCATGGTCGTATGCAATCAGCTATTGCAGATGCTGCTCAACGTGCCATACCATCGCAAGCAAGTACCAGGAACTCGTCATTGTCCGTCAATTTGTGCTCCACGACATCAGGGTTTGCTGGGGACACATCATTCACAAGTTGGTCAGCACATGTCAAAGGTTGTTCAATTGGCGTGGCCTCAGAGACATGTTGACATGCTTACCAGTAACAATCTGCTCTTCGGGATCCAATATGTCGTTCGATTTGTACGCCAAGTCGCCCAACGCACGAGACAACCCAAGGACGCCATTGACTCTGCCAGACTCGACGAAGCCTCCAGCAGAAAAAATTCTTATTGACTCGTCTATAGAAATTCAGATCAAAGTCAGCTCAATGGCACTCTACAAGAGAGAAGCATGGCGCACTGGACAACTTCGGGGGGTACCTGTATTATTGGGCTTGTGGTCAGTTGACAAAGCAATGCCCTTTCCTCCGCTGCAAAGAACAGCCCGCGAGTCACCAGCGTTGCCCTAGTTCAGCGTATTGCGCAGATCGATGTCAATGCACTTGCGCCCTGCAACAGTTAAAATAAAGGCTCTTGCTCTGTTGAAACCTTACCACGTAGACGATGTTCTCATCGGTGATAGTTGCTGTGATGGCTGTACTTCCTGACGAGTTGCCACCGTGCTGGGGATCTAGAATTGTCAGAAGAAGGTGCCACTGGTTATAAATCTGCAGGTTGGTGGGAGATGTATGGGCATGTGCAATCGTCATAGTTTTCATGTCTTCGTCGTTACCAAGCTGAAGCTCCCTATCCGTTTCCAAAAAGCCATTTTTGATCGCCACCTTGTAATCGCCTCTGACAAAAGCTGGGTCGGCAACAATCTTTTTGTGAAGATTTTCACCGCAGTACTTGGAAACACCAGCGCCTGGTTATTTAGAAGATGTTTCAGCTCTTTTGAAAATTCAACTCTTTGAGACAGCGTAGATATGGTTTTGTTCGCATACCTCCATGGCCATCATAGACAGCGAAAAATGCGGCTCCTTTGGTACCCTCTACATCCAACAAAGTCGTGTGGGCGTCTTCCATGGCTATTTGGTGAAGGGGACATGTAAAAATGTGGATGAATGTCTCGCTTGAGCAAAAAGTGGCATGTAAACCATGACGGACACGACACATCCGGCGGCTATCTCCATGAGACGTCCTTTGATGCGTAAAAGACTCTTACTGGGTCTCCACCCTTGCATAGCGGATGCTCCGTAGGCGAAGCGCTCATTGAGACCCACGGACGAATGCTTGTCCGTGACAGGTGCGGAGAGTGCCTGGCCCATTGGTAGTCTGAAATGGGTTTCTGTAGAGGTGGAAAGGTGGAGGAGGAGGAGAAGCGAGTGACTTTTTTTTTTAGTAGATCTGCAAAGGTGGAAAGATGGAGGAGAAGCGCGGTGAGGGAGTTCCTATTTGTAGATGTAGAAAGCAGGCTTAGTGTTGGCTTATTTTTAGTGCGCCACCATACCGAGGAAGAAAAGGCGCAATAAAATGGCGCGGATAAATGTGCGAAGCTGCATTCGTGTTGCATTCTGCGCATAGTAGAGGCGAATGTTCTGGCTGTGGGTGCAACTATCCCATGACCTGACAAAAGTCGATGTCGAAAAGGCGAAGCTCTATCTTGGCACGACTGGCTGCAACCCTCGTGGCTAGACAAGGCGCTTGGTTCGTGGCACCAACGATGACGTTGACTGAAAGAAGCCATAAAATTCATTCATAAGGAACTGTGCCTCAATGAGGGCGTGGAGTAGTCTGTTGTCGCGTTCAAATTGAGGAATGCCCCCCTTGGCAGGGGTACTTTGCTGAAGAGGTTTGTAGTGCCTAGAAATTAATACTGCGATTGCTTTTGATCTTTAAATTTGGTCGCCTCTGAATAGGCCATGCATGGACAACGACAACGACAGCATCAATGTTGGTGAGGAAAACGATCTTGTCGACAAAACCACATCTACAGCGCATAATAAATGCGACACGATGGATTTACAGTGCATTTATTACTGATACATATGGGTGGAGAGGGAAGAGTTGATGTGTCGTCGCTGAAGCACCTCCTCACTATGCCTAGCCAAAGCTCAATGGAGTCGATTGATATCATACAAGCGTACGAAATACATTCGCAAAGCGCCTCTGCTCTGCTTCCGACTACAAGGGCTGTCTTATCCATGCTATGTCACCCGTGAAGTATTGTCCCGTCCGTGACGAAACGTCACAACCAACTTCGCTGGATTTGCCTCTTCAGTCCTGTCCGATAACTAACACTCAAGTCGGACGAGCAACACGTAAGGGAAGTGAATGCAAACATTATATGAACAATCGGGGCCGACTATATCAAGAGAATCTTGTTTGTATGAAGCACCTTGCGCTGATCGACGGTTGTGCATGCGAATGGTGCTGACTCTGCTGCCCAGTGCTAAGAGCTGATCATGCATGAGAATGGCGAAGGCTGAAGATCGTTCGAGTATTGTCTCAGGGTCGAGGTCTTCCTTGCCATGCAAAAACCGGATCTGATGCAGGAAGAGGTCTGCTGGGCGAGCGAGGTATACAGTTCGCTTTTGGATTGCGTGGAGTTGAGTGTCGTGGGCTTTCTGAGATGTCGAGCTTTGTAAGATGTTGGGGATTTATATCACATTGTGTAGTTCTTGGAATACGCTCGAAACTCTTCCCAACACTCGTCATCAGGGGCGCCATGCTTGAAGAAGGAAAGAGGGACTGAAGGCTTAATTGGAGGATAGAGACTTGCCTCTTTGTCAGAAGGGTAGAATCGAATGACTCTAGTGCTCAGTGTGCTTGTGGAAGAGGTCGACGAGCGCGGAGTCGACGCACGATCTGATGCGGATGAGGCCAACGAGTGCGGAGCTGACACAAGCACGATTCCTAACATTGCAAAAGGGAAACGAGTGTTGAATATGAGTGACGATACACCATGAGTGTGCTACAACGCCAATCAGCATGTCTATTTTGTATCAGCATAGCCGAATAACATGAAGGCTTAAGCGAATTATCCTACTACGGCGAGGACTCCATGTTTGTGCCATTGTCATCAATACTCTAACATGTCATCAATGAAGATTAGCCTGGCTAATAGCTACGAAGGGTTCATCCAAAAGAACAGTAACAAGCGAGAGTGGTGCGGAGAATGGCAGTAGGGTTGGCCATGGAAGAACGATGAGGGAAAACAGCTTACAGCTGGCTTCGTGGTTTGGTGCGGAGGTGGCCCATGCGCCACCCTTCACCCTCTGTCCTGACTGACGCGTAAGACTGGGTTCCGGAAGCGCTACAGTGACAGTGGTGAATAGGGATCATCCATCCCATTGCCCTTAGCAGAGGGACTGTGAGAGAGAGAAAGAAAGAGAGAGAGGTTCCTGAGACTTAAGCTGCTGACGAATAAGACGCAGCGATCATTGAAACAGGGCCAGTGGAAGTCGCTTCCACTCAATCAGTCTCACTAGGATAATATGCCGCCTACAGCTGTAGTAAGCAAGGATGCAGTTAGGCGGAAGCAAGGAAGCAAGGAAGCAAGGACGCAAGGACGCAAGAAATCAGGGAAGCAAGGATGAGTTATGATAGCATACCAAGTACACCAGATGTCCTTGTCGATTTTGTCCACGTTTATTGTCCTGACACACGCGTATTTTCTCAGTGACGATGAATGGCGTCGCCGCAGCGAAGAGCCATCCATTGCAATTCACTACGAAAAAATGACAAGCGTATTGTGTTACTCATCTTTCCTCAACATGTCTTACCCCTGTCCAGTCATGGCCCCATCTCGTAGATCTGTACCATGAAACTTGAATAAGCACCCTCACCACATTCCCTTGTTCTTCCCCCAGCGGATACTAATTTACCTGGCTGATCCTCATCAATCTCTTCACTTTTCAATCACTCCTGTAAGTATGTTTTTGTATTTCTTTTCGCTAACACAACAACACCCTATCATATGCAGTCCGACTTCTTGAGTTGCAGTAGATATACTTCGGGGTTTGTCCAGCCATTTGTTGGTTGCGATAGCTGCCGTCAACAGGATGTCATGAACTGCCTAAGTCATGAGCCTTTCTGTTGATTCAATGCCTGGAGTTTGGAAGAACATTTTGTCAGTTGCAACCCGACTTATAGAGCTGCAGCAGATCTGCCTAGCTATTAGTTGGTTGCGGAAAAAACGGGTTTCAGGACCCGACTTCTAGTGACATCCGACGGCACCTAGCCTATAAACAAAACGCTTGCTGCCCCGGATGATTTGAAGATGACAAGTTGTGCATTCGGGTATAGGACCCTTCCTTGCAACAACACTTAAGGAAAGTCCAAATGGGGAGGACGGCCTCTTTCTGGAACTTACTACATCGGCACGGCGGGACTGACCTGCTATTGTGGAAAGAGAATTTAATAACCATACACAAAATAGACACCTTCTTAGACCACAGAATAGACAATCTTTCATTTTTTTATTTCCTCTTCTTTTCTGGTGATGATCGGCTACGGGTAGGTCGTTGATATTGGTTTGAGACACGCAAATGATTAATGTAAATGAACTTGCACTGCTGGCTCCCAATCTTCTCATGGCTTCTACAGTAGTTTCTTATGCACGCCAATAGAATAAGGGCTTTGGAACGTCTGCCCCCACACGTTCATTGTTGTGAGGTCCCTCTTGATCGCCCTTCGTAACTTTCATAATCGAAACATCTATAATGCGCCGTCTTCGGTCACTGAATCAAATGAGTAAAGTTCGTCGTAGTAAGGTTCGTCGTCGCACGCCCGCAAAGGCTCCCTGCCTGCAGAAAATATACGCTGTCCTCTGCCATTGAATAAGTGGCGACTACTTTGCCTCAAATTACGAAATCTGTGCCAGTCCAGCGGTTGATTCCCTACACACTATCTATTGAGAAACCGCGAAGAGTGGCGTTTGACTCGAGGATACAGGTACCTTCCTTGTTTGTTGAGGCTCAACAATGGATTGCTTGAGCTATCGCCTCCTTCCTCGTTGGCAAACCCCTTGAACATGCGTCTAATTCCATGATCTTGCTTTTGTTCGCTTGCCGGAGGGTTTGCTGAAGCTCATGCAATCGGCCACATCTCCAAGTTCTCCGTCGAACAAGGGATACCTTTGAGACTATTTTGTTCCCTCATCGCTCATTTGGTAATGTAATTCCGAATTTTAAACAATACCGCAGCTGCCCACGTCGTGAGAGCAATGCACACGTGGGAAATTCGACATCCGCTGATTCTTTTAAACACCGTTGTCACTTGCTGCTGTTCGCCTCACTTGGTTCTGCGCTTTCAATAACTCACACTCAAACTCGTATTAATACCTGTCGTGGTACCACCCTTTTTCAGCATACTGCTCGTCTCAACATCCGCCCTATCTCTGTGTAGTTTGTGCGTCAATTATCGTCATTTTGAAGCGAGCAACTGCAGGAAGACGAGGGATGGATAAATGTCGATTGAGCCTATCTGGGCCTCGACAGCAGTTAACTCGCAAACAGGGAAGTTAGAAACGGCGTTTTTGTTATCTTAGGAACAGGGATGTTATGCATTCGCTGGAATAAGGCGTGCGAACACCGAGGAGGGCTCATTTGATAGGTCAGTTAGCTGACGATTACCACGGGTCTGGTTCGAAAAAGTCCAGGTCCTGTGTCTTTACCCTTTCGGTAAAAAAGCATGAGCAGGTAATACAACATTTCGAAGAACAGGGACTTGACATAACCTTATTTACTAAACACGCGTAATAGTAGCGTGTAGCAAAGTCATGAGAAATGTTCAAGGCATGGGTAATTAAGAAAACGGGTAAACAGAAGAAGGCATAACGATAGTCTACTCCAAATGTATATTACGTAGACACGTGCAACAAATTCGTACATGGAAATTACAACAGTCTGCATTCTTTGATAATGATATGTAACGTCAGCGCCATGCCTCCCTTTTGAAATAAAAACAATCTTCCATGTGAACTTTGTTAGAGGGAAGAGAAAATTGCTCTCAGAAATGCCCGTGTTTGATGATTCATGTCGACATTTATGTAAAAAATTGGTAAGCAAAGGTTTGGTAGAAGTAAAAGTCACTGTGGTCCAGTTGACCTAACACTGCAACTTTAATGCTGAAAACGGAAAAATAGAGAGATATGACCCCTCCGAATGTTTGAGTAACATTGGGGGAATTCAGGACCATATGTTCCCATAACGGAACGCCTCCGAATGGTTAACGGGCAAAGGAATAACCTGTAGAATCCCTACCCATGACAGTTGTAATATTTGCACAGAACTTGTTTCGCAGGAAGAGCTGCAGTTTGACCAATCATGAGCATCAAACTTAATGAGCACAGGGACAGAATCTCTCTTCCTCAAACATGCCCATTGTGCATCATAGACGTAACAGGGTGGGCTAATCACGATTCACTGTCCCTGGATGGTGTGTGGGATTGTGTCATCCTCGCACCCTCACCACTGGACAAGGGGTCAAGCAAACCCTTGCATCCAAACTAGGTTATAATCGTCTGTTAGTACTAGCCTCTATCATTAACATTCAATTTAATTGTGCAATTTGTCCACATGAACTTTCTTTTCCTATTACGCCTATAAAAGCATCGTCTTACCCTCGTTACTTTTAATCCTCATCCGCTTCCTTCTCTTCTTCTTCTCAACACTCTCACAATGGTCAAAGTCCTCCCAATTCTTCTCTTGAGCATTGCTTGCGCCTTCGCTGCTCCAGCTCCCAAGCACCCGGTCAAGTTGCCTCTTAACAGGCCCCACAATCCTGTTGCTCTCCACCATGC
>MU616817.1:0-39568 GCA_025201705.1 Dissophora ornata | reverse complement strand
CAGATCCGTCGAGTTTCTTCATTTCTGACAGCTCCCCTTCCACCCTCTTTCTTTTCTCTTTCTCTTCTCTAATCCAACCCAGCCCCGCAGGACTTCGTCTGATCCACCTTCGTCAATCAAAAGCCGATTCTCTGCAGGGACGACACTTTGCCTACAATCAACCAGGGCGGATTCTGTTTCTCCTCTCACCCATACCGCAAGCACCGCTCTTCTCGCCCATCGAGTGCGCCATTGCAAATCACCAAAAGCAGGATCTTATCCATCCCAGACCCAACCTCTGTTTCTCCTCGCAGAATATCCATATTTCCAAAACCATGACAGAAAAACCATATTCGGTTGGCACAACCGTCTTTGCCAAGCTTAAAGGTTACCCTTGGTGGCCGGCTCGTGTAAGCACTCAGTGCTGGGAATATCAAATCATGGATGTCTTTGCAGCTATGCAGCTACCAGGCACTATCCAAGGAAACTACGAAATCATTTTGCTGAAACAATCTTTTGTCGTTTTCGCGGTGATTAGATTGAAAGCGAGGACGACCTACCTGAAAACGTCAGCAGCAGAAAACCAAAACAGAGACCCGTCTGGCCGGTATTCTTTTTCGGCTCCTATGACTAGTAAGTAGCAAGTGGCTCTTACATAGCAGAGCGATCATGGGATAGGAGCAACAATTGGAATGTGGCAAGAGGTGCGATCCAAGGTGGACAAGAAGAGTTTCGTGGAGCCGGATTCTTTTGGTTCTGGCTTTGCTGTTAGCCGTTTCCCTGTCTTCCCATGGGCGTGGGCGAGGCCATGGATTTGGAATACTGTTTACGGGAGGCAATATGGGACGTGGTTCTATAACAGGATACACCTCCCCAAGACTGTCAAATGCTCGGCATTGACGTTTTTTGCTCTTGTTGGCGCCTGTTTTTTTCGCGTCCGTTGTTGGCCTTGCAATGGCTACATACAATCCGGACATATTACAATCAACAGCAATACAACAAGATCCGGATTGCGACACTTTCTCGAGCCATGTTACCCTCTTTCTGTTTCTGCTATCGATCTTTATCTTTGGCATTGAGCGGCTCATCAGCAGGACGGTTATTCAGGGTGTGTAAATGGTACAATACATTTGAGTATGCTATACTATCTGGCATGGTTCTGAGAGCGCAAGTCTTTTGTCTGGCGCCGTTGGCGAGCGTGAAATTTTCCCTGTCCCGTCTGGCCTCTGTGGCGTTCCCCAGTCAGATTTTTTTTACATGTATTATTGTGACATGTTAGGATCCAGCGCGGGACTCAATAGGGCGAATATTTAATTTAATTTCATTATCAACCCACACGACTCCTACCCCGCGAACCCAATCACTTGACTTGCAAATCACTCATCAGCGCTTTTCCTTCCATTCAATCCATGACACTGCCCTCTCCCTAGTGGCTGGTTCGGGACATCCGAGTTGAAAACTTTTGATCCAGCCTCTGCTGAGAAGGCAAAGTCATCACTACGAAAGGGGAACGCCTTGAGGACCGCACTTAGTGAGGCACTAGACCCCAGTCTCGTTAGGATCACAACCGCGGAGCAAAATGAGTACGATGATGGCGAGGAAGAAGAGGCATACGAACATGAGACTCCAACTCGCAAGAGGGCTGCTGCCAAGACAAAGAAATCTACCAAAGCTGAACCTGCAGAAAAGAAGCGGAGATCGAGTGCAACTGAGGATCCGGCCGCAAAGCGCAAGCCTCCGAAGCGATCTGTACCTGCGGACGAAAACGAGGATGAGGAGGAAGCACCCAAGGTGAGCAGAATGATGGCCACATCAGTTTGATGGAAAGATCATGGACTCGGCACAGGTACTGACCATATTATTGATACCTTGTCGGATAGACCAAGAAGCGTGCAAGCGTTGCTGCCCGTAGCCGCCTGGAGTCCGATAAAAGGAGCATAGACGATGACATTAGCGGTGTTGACACCAGTAATGGCCGCACCAGGAAATCCGAGGACGATGCCGGAGACTCTGGCGAAAACACTCGCGCGAAGAAGAAACTGAGAAGTATGTTGGGCGTATCGTTTGGGAAAAGCTAAAATTGGTGGCAAGGGATCGGCATTGACTCACCATTTCCCAATCACTTTAGCCGGACAGCCAAATGAGCGTTTGTTGAAGCTGCGCCACAAGTTACAGAAGCTACTATTGGTCGAAGGGCTTTCGGACGAAGTTCTTGTCCAGGTACGGTTCACAGATTGATTATGATATACGTCTCACTTATGCTACCTAGACGACAGGTTTGTTGACAAAACGCTGCATGGCCCTCTAGAACCTTGAGCGCGCTTCTCCTATTCTTGAGGAGGTCGAGGCATTTGAGATTGATTTACAGATGTTGAAGGTCAGTAGCCTGTTCATTCAAATTTCAAGAGAGGCAGATGTATTGAAGATTGTATCTAACCAGTCCAATTTGGCGAAACCCAATGACTATCCCGTTCTACACAGGACACTAAGATCGGACGCTTGATGAAAAAGATCTCTGCCCTTCAGTTTAGCAAAGACTCTCATCATATTGTGGACCGCTCTATCAAGTTGATCAAGCAGTACAAGAGCATGATGGAGAAGGCTCAGGAGAATGGCGGTGGTGGCGAGGTTGTGAGTCCTATAGAAAAATCGACCGACGTAACCACTACGCCCGCCGCCACGGAACAACAACCTGTAGGCATTATTGAGGGCATGAAGCCACAGACAAACCATGTTCTGGACGTCCCACCGGCTCCTGAAGCTGTTGTTGCTGCGGTGGCAGCGATTGTCGAAACCAATACCCTTGCGTCAACAGAGATTTCCCAGGCAACAACCACTGAGACTACTACTATTGAGGTGACGACGACGACGATGGCGTCAACGGATCAGAAACTGGTAGTATAAATGGAGTCAGGCTACATATTCATAGCGTACGATATGTCGTGCACAATTAAAAATCACAAAAAACCTGCTTTGCGATTTTGAGGATGCGCAACGATGCTGCATCAGTGGTCCCCAGCCACAGCCAGGTAGAAACTTGGTGAGGTGGGCGGGCATGAGACAAACATGCAAGATCTCTATTCTAGCTGCTGCCCGAGGTCCCTCTTGATCCATCGGCTTGTGCCCTTTTGACCGGTCTCTCGCTCGATTAGGCGCTGTCAATCTTAGCTTTGTCTTCTTGATCGAAGCGAAGGATTTTCACAACTTCTTAATTCATTTCACACGTCAACTTAAACTGCAGTGGTTGACATGTCATGTCCCTCAGTGTAACGCTTCGGCGGTTCGGCGCCAGAGGCATCCAAGTGACCCGTAGTCTGTGCGCGGTCTTCTTGATATGGCCCTTCTGCACAATGAATCCAAGATCTAGTTGAACAGGATGTGGCGGATATAGTTAGAAAACGGCCTAGGGGAGTTTTTTTGTCATTAGTCTGCAGGCATGTCGTATAATCCAAAACAGTACCAGATAGTTGACTTATTTGCGTGGCCAAAGTTGGATCCAGTTGGTGGGATTCATGATGAGGTTCATGTACATATTCAAGTGGTCTCGAATCGCTTTGATCTCTTCATCTTTACCACCATTGCCATTAAATGTGGTCAGGGCCATTCCAGCACCTCTGAAGGCAGTTTCTGCCATTTTGTGGTAAGGCGTTGTCAAAGTAGATGGGATCAAAGGAGACGATATTTTCAGTCAACCTTTGGTACGAAGAGGCTGCGTAGGTGAGAAAAGAAAAAGGGCGAATAAGTAATTTGCTGTGTTTATGAAATCTGGAGATGAAGGAAGAGGTGAGAGGATAATGCAAGATAATTTGCAAGGTAGGAAACAAGGCATGGACAAGACGAGGGGCAAGGTGTATACCTGAGACGAGCAACGAGTAATTTTCCTGTGGATTATATTGTGGCCAAGGAACTTGGGCAGTCTTTTTTATAGCCTTTGTGAACGCGATGCAGTTCATTTAGACCATCCTTGAGCAAATGCATTATCCCCAATCCATGAAATCAAACATTTTCATCTATCCTTGATGCATGCATCTGCACCAAAGCCGTTCCTTTTCACAACATTAAGGCACTTTTAACCTTTCATGCATTTCGCCTTCTCTATCTTACCCCTGTGGCGCTGTCCTCACCCCGTCCTCTGTTCCTTCTCGGTTTTCTGTATCCGCGCATCAAAAGAGCTGACGCTACGAATTTTGAGAAATCACTCAAGCACCTGCAGCTGGAAAACTGAGTACACTGGGGCGAAGGTGTATGATTTTACTAACAATCATTGAAATCAGGACAGCGGTACTATTAGTGTCTGTTATTATAAGTTTCTTGAGCCGGATTGCAGGCTTTGGTAAGCAGCATCGCCGGCCCATGCATCGGGCGAGAGGCTGAATGAGAAGGTTTAGAGATGAGCACCCTTTTTCTTTTCTTTTGTTGTTGCCATCACTAACTGCTCTCACACCAGCCGACATGTTCTGCGCTTTCTCAAATGTCTTTCCCTTTCCGCTCGCTTGACAGAATCCATCGGTAAAACCTCAAGAGACTTATAATGCAGAAAGGCCATCAATTTCCACGACATCGATGTAGACAAACTCATCTTCTGGAGCGTGTCCCACTCGGTTGATACTGTCAAGTCGGAGATAAAGCTGCGTGTGAAAACTACACTCTCAAAAATAGTTAGCAAAGGTGTACCAGTAAGCACCATTCAAATCACTGTTCACTGATGTCATAATTACTATTGCTATTTACTATTGTAAAAGATTCCTTGTCAAGATACTCCATGGACTATGGATGTCAACACCGCGCGGCGTCTGCAGAGCTGGAACAGGCTATATATTATGTGTGCCAGGATCTGCCGCGTCCACAACCAAAAGATGGCCCCGCGAGGATTGCCACACAACATGCGAAAATACACTAATATCCTATGAACATATTGGACACCCAGTCATGGATGATCGACCGCGAAATATAATCTGGAAGCGGTCCATAAAACGCGTTATATAGTTTAACGCCACCAATTCGCGCGTTGTGCCACCAGCTGGACTTTTTCTTTCTACGGATCCTCGTTCCTCTCTTGTTTATTTACTCAATTGCAACATTTACTTGTTTTTTGTTGTTCTCGTATTGTTTTAGAATGGCGGAGGCGACATGGTATCATTTTCTGAAGAATTTGTACTTTCACCACCGCCAGGGGAGAGTGCTGCCGTGTCACCGTACTCGAGCTCACTGGGCAGATACACAAACGACGTCGGGTCATTCCTTGGATGCTCTGCTGGCAAATTCACATGCATGTAGAACGTATCGTGGATCATCTGGCCCGTGAATGATTCCAGAACTGCCTCCTCAGAAAGCAGACCCGCACTACCTGGAGAGCTAACGATGGACGCCGAGGGTATCTCTGGTGTTGACGATGCTGATGTTGCTGCTCCTGCTGCTGGTGCTCCATTGCTGTGGAAGTTACTGCCGTTGAAGTTGTTATTATTATTGAAGTTGTAGTTGTCGCTGCCAGAATACGTCGTTTGCATGCTTCGCATCTTCATCGAACGCAACATCGGCGATACTGCCGTCGAGGAAATCACGGATGCTTCTGAGGACTGCGGTGATGAGAACGATGTTGCTGCATCATCCGCGTTCTGGACCGAAACAGAGGACATGGATGTCGCAGGCGAGGAGATGCTCGGTATACTCCTAGGAATTGACGTCAAGAACACGTCTTCCACCAACCCACCGTGTGTTACGCGAGGTGTGTTGCCATAGTTGTATGTGTTTGAAGCGGCTGTAGAGAACATGGCTTCGTGCCTTGGGTCAAAGGCGATCGCCTGTATGTCAATGATATCGTCCGAGGAACCGCCGTTGCCGTTATAGTACTCGCTGTTGAGCATCAAATCCTGACTGGCACCGGTCAATGATGACGTACCGTCGTTGGACATCCACGTCGCGAACATAGGCTGCTGTTGCTGCTGTTGCTGTTGTTGAGGTGATCCTCGCTGCTCTTGCTGTCCATTGGGAAGACCTGTTGACGAGAACTGCGGTGATGTTTGAGCAAATTGGTCGAGCGATGGATTCGATATGACAGAGGGGTGTCCAAATGTCGGCTGACCCTGGAATAAGACAGAGTTCTGGAGCATCGGCTGTTGATGCTGCGATGGCACTTGGCGTTGTTGCTGCGATGGCACTTGGCGTTGTTGCTGCGATGGCACTTGGCGTTGTTGCTGTTGCTGTTGCTGATGGAGAAATTGTTGCTGCTGGTGCTGTTGACGCAGCATTTGTAACTGTTGTTGCTGTTGCTGCAGAAAGTTCTTCTTCTCTTGAGCCTGAATCTGGGCAATCTGCATGGCGCGCTGTTGATGAAGATGTTGCTGCTGAATGTACATTTGTTGTTGACTCTGTTGCTGTGGCTGCTGCGGTTGAGGTTGCATCTGTTGTTGATGTTGAAGCTGAGGGGACTGATTCTGGAGTCCCTGTTGTGCTTGCTGTGCCTGCTGCAACTGCAACAACTGTTGTTGTTGTTGTTGTTGTTGTTGCTGTTGACGAAGTTGCTCCTTAGCCTGCAGTTTCGCCTGCAGCAGCTGGCGATGTTTCACCGCAGCCGCTTCCTTGGCCATATCCGAGCTAGACTTCTGCTGCGCCAGCGCCGCGCGACAAGACGCCAACAGATCCGCAACATCTGACTTCTTTGACCGGTTGATTCGGAAGAACTGCAAGTTTTCAACTTGTTCAACATAGTCCATCGACTTTTGCAGATCTTTTCTGGACTCCTTTGCTCGTCCCGAGTCGATAGTGCATTTGGCATTTCGAAGATGGATTCGAATCGCAAAATTGAGTGCATACCGTGTCGGCGTGTTCTGTTCAAAGCTCCGAGGAGCTTCCTTAAGCAAGATACCTGAAATCTTTGTGATCTCCTTGGCGGCTTGTGTGCAATAACCTTGTGAATCTGGCGGTCCACCCTCACATGGCGTCTGGAAGGCCTCGGGGCTTTTTGGGTTGGGCAAGTAGGGGTGATGCAACAAGATGATGAGAGCATAGCAGAGCAGCTGAGCACCCGCCGCAAGAGATTTGATGTCCGATGTAATAGCTCCCTTTGCTGGTACGAGATCAAACACGGGTGGCAAACGTTCCTGCCATTCAACCAATTCCCTGTCCAAACGGCCCAGGTTCTCCAAAAGGACCTCTTGTGAGGGCGGCGGACGTTGCAAAACTAATTTAGAATTCTTGCGAATCTTACGGCAAATCTTCCAGCCGTGGACACAATGGATCAGGTACTGGTCCGAGCAGTATTCGTTCTCGGGGCCGAGATCGTTTAGCTCCACCATCTCGACACCGATTTCTTCGTCGTTGATCAACGTAGGCTTGCCACCGATTGCAGATGAGGTCGAGTCGAAAATAAAACAGCACCAGAAAACTCGTGCTCTGTACGCTCTCACGAACCGGTTGACTGAGTCGTCCAATTTAGTGTGCAGGCCCATGTCCAGAGCCATGGTGATTGCTTGACTGATGAATCCTGAACGCTGAGCAGGCGATTTGTGTCCAATGGCGAAGAGAAGTAATGACTGGATCGTGCAAATATGGGTCGTCAAGTACTTCATGTCCAGCAGCGCTACAGGCGACCACATTGTCACGAATATGTGTAAGTATCGGGTTCAAAGGTCTCGTTCATACATTGGTGCGCGAATGGTGCAATGCTAGATGGGTTGGTTACCTTGGCCACGCTGAAAGAAGTCCTCGCCTACTGTGCTTTCGTCATAAGAGTCCTTTCGCAGCGGTATCGTGTTGCCGGAGAACATAGATCCGCAATAGTAGACCGCATAGCACAGCAATAGACAGTGCGGTAGGTGGGTGTTTTCCTCGCATACTCGGAGCACATCACGTTGCACCATTGGCAACAGAATGAAGTGGTTCTAGGCATGGCCGTGTGTCAACACAGTCAGTTCTCGATGCTTTCAGCACAAGTCCTGGATTGATGCTGGTGTGTATATGTGTGTGTGTGCGTGCGGGATGATATTCTGAGTAGGGTAGGCCACGACGGTTATTTTGTTTTACCTTGTAGTAAAGTTCAGTGAGGTGCTGTCGCGTGGCAAGATCGGGCAAGGCGCGCATCTCGGGAGGCACAACCAGATCCTCAGTGTTGGTCGAGCGGATCTGCGGTCCCCAAAGGTCATCATCGTCAAATTCAGTCAAGATGGTTGCTGCGCTTGGTCCGTAGTAGGCCATGCTGCTCAATGTTGTCTCTGACAGCATGGCCGTCAAGGCATTCATCTCATCATCGGTGGTCGTTTCAGGCGGTATTGATCCAGACGTAAGTGAAGGCTACCAAAGTACGAAACAACGGTTAACAGTCTCCCTAGACTTTTCATGTGAATCGTGTTGTCAATGTGGTCGTTACTTACACTGGTGGTGCCCTGGGGATACGACCCATTGGTGATGTTTGCATATGTCAGCGAACTGCCGTTGCGTCCAGTCTGGTTGAGAGGGAGGTACTGGGCTGGTAGTTGCTGGTGCTGCAATGACATGGGCTGTTGATAGACCAGGCTTGGTGTGCTCCTGCCATCGGTGTTGCCACTGCTGTCGAGGCTGCCAAAGCCATTGCTGGGATTGATACTGCTGTTGCGCAAAAGAGGATGACCTGCATGGATTGATGTTGCGACTGGGATAACGGTCGACGTGCTTGAGAAGGCGATGGAGCCAGGCTGCTTCCTTTTCTGGTTACCCTTGAACCTCTTTGCCGCCTCCTGGTTCTGAGGAAAAGGCTCTTCGAAGGACTCTGCCATAGCCCTGGAAATATTCGCGTGCTGTATACTCGAGGAGTAATACGTGTGGAGTCGAATAGCGACTGGTGCGGTGCTGGAAAGGGGCTGGAGCTGAGGGAGTATTAAATAAGGAAGTTTTTTTGACAGAGACTGATCAAGAGGGAAGTTTGTTGCAGACGAGTGATGCAAAGAGGGAATGCAGGATCGGGAATGAGGAGTCGACGTGAACAGGCGAGGGATGGGATGTAAGGAGAATCACAGAAAGCAGAAGGAAAGATAGAGGCTCAAGGGATGAGTAAAAAAACAAAGCAGAGGGCGAGCCGCAAGATGTGGACCTGTCGAGCACGCGGTGCCTGGCTGAGTGAGACGAACAAAGTGCTCTCAACGCCTCGTTGGCTTCGATGGTTCCACACAGAACGGACGGTTCACGTCGCACCTCGCAGAAGGCACGGAAAGAGGGGAGGAATACCGGGACCCGCTTACCATCCACCGCACTCGCTCATCAATATCATCAATAGACGCAGACTGCATGGGATAGGACGGTGCACGCAAACACACCAATAAGTAGCTCCATGTCAATGCACCATCTGTCAACAACAATAACAGACAACATTAGCAACATTAGCAACATCAGCAACAACACAACAAACAGGATCAGCAAGCCAGAACAGTTGATATGCTGCCTCACTTTATCTTGCTCTGTTTTGCAATTCTGCCGATTTGCTCCCATCCCTGCACATTCAAGGATGTCGGCATGCTGGAGTGTGGGTGACATGATGGCATTATCCATACCAATTATTTTTTTTCTGCCGATTACAGGTAAAGCTGGATTCAGCCATTGATTGTCCTAGTCTATATGCTTGGCGCCAAGAAAAATAGACTGCCATGCACCTGCAAACGGATACTAAAGGTCGGCAATGGTTCAAAAGATCGGATACCGGTCCCGACCGGCGCCAGTCAGCGACTGTCCCCGAGTCGTGTCGACCCAACAATTGAAATCAAGGTTCCTGGCTCTCCAAATCTCAAAAGGCACATGGCACGAGAATAAATCGCGCCGTGATATCATTCTTCCGCGGAAGGTTTCGTTTCCATTTGTCTAGCCCATCTTAGCCCTTCCGGCACAAGCTTTTGCAGTGGAAAAATAAGAAAAAGAGCAGCTGTGGAGGGTGCAGGTTGTTATGAATGCTCTCCAGGAGGTCGTACCTGTGGCCCCATCCGTGAAAGAAGAGAACATCTCCATGGGAAAACGAGTAATATCTTGAAGCACACATCAGTCCTCAGTCTTTACGCCACCGACATTTGCTCGCTCCCTTCTCCCGCGGACTCTTTTCGACATTAATACATGCATTAAAAGTCAGCCTGCTGATGCAGGAGAAATAATTTTTATTGAGGTCCGGTAGCTCGGACCATCGTCAATTACTGCATATTCGCTGTATGCGTAAAGGCAAGAGAGCGAAAGGGCCAACTATCGCTGCCATCCACATGTCTGCTTAAACTCACTCTTGAAATGAATAGGCGGCCCGAGTTCCACAGACACAAAGAGTCCCGGCGGATACTTGAACAGCATCTTCTGCCGCATGCGTGTCGTGTGCTAATCTTCGTGATCCGCAGCTCGTCGCCTTCCGGAGACTTATGCGCTGGTTGCTTTTATATGGATTCTTTCTAGACAGCGAGTGACCTTGTGGCTTGTAAGAGTCAAATAAAATATGTATGCAATATGTTCAGACCTAGTCTCCATGTCGTTCCCCAGTCTACGATTATCCTACCTTGCCTAACTCGTCCTATATATCGCACGTCCGATGTCACTGCGGTACCCCTAGCATGTGGTTCCCATGAGCTCGTAGTAGCTCCTGGCTATCGTTTCACCTTTTCGTTTAATGTACGAGAAGAGACAAAGAGCGCCATAATTTTGGTCGAGGACGCGCTTTGAACCATATTTCCTAGTCCACATCTGATGCCACTCTTCGCTGGACGATATGCCATAGGAAAGAGCAGGAGCAGTGGGAAATGCCAGCGCTACTGGCTCCGAGAGGAAGAAACTAGGAAGTTAGGCCTTTTGCACATGGACGTGACATACCTGATCAGCGACGGACTATTTATAACCTCACGATTACAGTGGCACGCATGTAAGCAGTGGTCAATGTCGCGTCCTACACACCACTTTTCATCTCTTTCATAATCTTGCCCTCTGCGTTGTTTACCTTCCTTGACCCTTTTTCCTATCTTCTTTCCAAGTCCCTGTCACACAAACAACTGATAAAACATTGTCTCGGTGCCCACAGACAGAACACCTTTGAGTATCAACAGGATACATTTCCCGCCATCAAAACGCCTATGACTCAAGGATCACAGACCTTTCGCAGTGGCCGTGCCACCGATTGCAGGGGCGTAGACGACACTGCAAAGGAACAAATCCATCCAGTCTCTGAGGGAAGATTGCTCAGTCAGCAACATTTATATCAGAACAGCAACGCTTCATTGAATCTGCAAACGCAGCGCTTGCAGGATTCAGGCTCTCAGGAGACGCTCATTAACTCTTACGCGTTTGATGCCACCGCATTCGCCAGATTCCTCTCGCACTCAGCGGCGGACACCACAGCTGATATCGGCGCATTTAATCAGGACCACTTGCTCGAGGACAGAAGATCAAAGACAACTCCTGTTCATTGCCTGCCTCAATACGCTCGTCTCACCAGAGCTGCCGATACTTTGCAAACTCATTCAGATATGCAAATCACTCCTATGACTTCCACTCTCGACGTAAGCCCTGCGCGAGCCGCGCAAACGTTACTTGCGATACCATCCCAGCGCACGAGTTCACAGCCAAGCACCCTAAATCACGATCAGGATCGCCAACGACGCCAGTCTTGTGCAGCTTCAACAGAAGCCGGTCATCTGCCGGAACCATTCTCACAATTGGAGGCCCAATCTTCTACAGCCACAACAGGCTATTATGAAGACTGCACCAGCTCCCCAAGTACCATTGCACACCTCCCATCTACCATTCCAGCACTGACACCAGCATCAGCCATGATGATGACTACGTCCATGACTTCCGTTTATTTCCCACCCAGCGCCTCGGCGTTGCACCAAAAGCGTCGCAAGGCTAAGAAACATGCACTGCGCGTTCCACGACCCAAGAACTGCTTCATGCTGTATCGGTCCAAGATCCTACCTATGGTCATGGTCGAGCTAGGCATGATCAATAACAAGATCATTTCCAAGATTGCGGCGGAGCGTTGGCATAACGAACCCGAACCTGTCAAGGCATGGTATCGATTGATGGCAAAGCGAATTAAGGACGAGCATGTCAGAAACAACCCCGGCTACAAGTACGCGCCACACAAGAAGCCGATGGTCAGTGAGGTTGCAGGCGCAGCTTCTGGTGATCGAATTAATCGTCGAGATGGCTACGGCGACGGCGAAGGTGATGATACCGAAGTCGATGGTGAGGGTGAGGACGAGGACATGGACCAAGAATACAGTTATAGGCCAGAGTCAGGCGTACAGAATGACGGACTGGATGTGAGGCTGACACGCACTCACCAGCGACGCGATGCTGCATCTTCAAACTCGAAAGCACTCAAGACTGGTAAAAGGATAAAACTAGCGTATTCAGATCACCTCTCACAGCACAAGAAGACGCGGGAGAGCAAGGATATGTCATACTGTGGACGACGTATGGACTCGGCCCTCGAATCCGGCTCCTCTGTGGGAGATCCTGATAGCATCCTCTCGCGTAGGCAATCGAAACGAGACGAAAGTCAGGTATTTAGCGTCGTCCACCCATACTCTGATGTTAGCACCGGCGGAGTCCCAACGGCGTTTTCCGGATTCGAATCTACAGGAACCACCTTGCTCCCACTGGCGGGTTACTCGTTGATCGAACATCAGCTCTATTTGGCGATGCAACAGAGCGAAAATCAGCAGATACTTCAGCAGCAACAACAGCAGCAACAATATCCCTCGCTCTACCAAACAAATCCATTCACCCCAGTTTCCATAACGGATAATCCAAGACCCTTGTCTCCACCGCTGTATGATCTTCCACTTGACGTGAACTCCAGTTCCGCTACACTTGTGGATCCCATCAATCACTGGATGACCCACCGCTACAACGATCCCAAGGCAGCTTTGGAGCATCTTGGTCTCCCAACCACGAATTCCTTCGCCAACCTGACAGTCCAGGCACCGCTGAGTAAGACCCAGCACATTTTCGGCAAGCCGCATCCCACATACTATGCCGATGGTGATGCGGCCAAGTTGGGGTGCCTAAATACCATGGACAAAGAACTGCCACCACTTCCAATGGGAGGAGCAGAAAACGATCCACACGCGATCATGTCACAGATGTATACAGAGTACAAAAGCGAGCTATCATGGGCTACTCCAATGCAGGGATTCCCTACGCCGCTGTTTGCGGCTAAGGAACCAGACCCGACAGTGCCCATGATGATGATGTCCTTGGTGGACGTGCAGCAGAAACGACAGCGGCAGGAACAGCAACAAGACCAACTACAGCAGCAGCAGCAGCAGCAGCAGCAGCAGCAGCAAAGTCAGGAGCAGAGTCAACAGCTGCAAAACCAGCAGCAACAACAGTACTTGATCAAGCCCGCATGTCCGGCAGGGTTCATGTCATTCACAGACATAGGGCAAGGATCGTTGTCGATGATGGATATATTTTCATGGCCTACCGAAGGCTCCAGCGGTAACTAGCGTTCGCCATCGCATTCATCTCATAGCGATGTTTCTGTACGGGTGCATGTATAATAAAGTCCTGTATACAATCAGATGTACGGCGCACGTGGTCGGGCTGCCATGCGATGGGAGGTTTCCCTTCCGGACCTGTTTTCTCAGGCACGGCTCATCCCCGGCACGGTGATTGGCTGCGAGTGAGTGTGGCTTTGCCAAGGTTCTCACGGTCGATATCGCTTTTTTGTGGTGAGTCAGAGAAATGTCCGCTCGCAGAGTGGTCTGAGCGGACAACGGAGAGGAGGGTTTATGTAAAGGGCATGTAAACAGCGTGCGGGCGGCGTGTAAACAAGATGCGCATTCATATCGCAGGGCACGCATGCATGAACGTGCGCGCACACTGCCAAAGTGACAAAAAGAGCGATTGCCACAAGTTTATAAGAACGCATAGCATGTAGGATCCGAGGTCAATATCCTGACCTGATGATCTTGTGCATGAGCGACAGGCAGCAGCAGCAGAGTGCGCCTCAATTATCTCCCGCATGAAAATAACAATCAAGTGTACTGTGCAGCGCGATTGGTCCTGCTCCGCGGCGCTGCGTGGATTTGCGGGCTAGGCCCCACATTGGACACAGCCTGCCGACGGACGCAGAAGCGCGTTTCTGCAGTGTTTTGTCGTTGAGTCAGAGCGATTGACTGTCAAAGAAGGATGTGATCGCACGTCCTGCGTGCTGTTCGAGGCCATTTTTTTCGATGTGTTTCTGTGGTGGACGATGTGAATAGTGCTCTGATACGAGATCGTCCACTTCTTTTTTTTTTTTTTTTTAGTTTCTCTCCGCTTCACCCGCATCGTTCCTTTTTTCAACTCCACCCATTCTTGCATTCGGCCATCGCAACGTTCATCCTCCCCCAGCCATCTCCACCCTTGACATTGCTTTGATGGACCACGCCCAGACAAAGAGTCCTCTTTGAAGCCGTTCCCTTTTATCCCTTTCGTTGTAGAGTCGCAGCGTCGCAGGGTTGTCCGATCAATCACCCGTTTATCGTTTTTCGATAGAAGCTTACCTCTCTCAGCGGACCCCTTCTCTTCCCTTCCTTCGCCACAACAAATCCCTTCCTTTGCCCACAGCAAATCCCTCCCCTCTCTTCTCTCCCTCACTCACCTACTCTCCCACTCCACATATCGCACTCAGCATCGCTGAAAAACAAACATCAACGACAAGCCGACTTTGTTCACTCGGAGTCACCTTTCTTTCATATCTCAAACAAGGCTTCAACAGCTCCGACAACCCGTTGCAGGCATACTCAACAACTCGCCTTCTACAACTCTCTCCTCCACTCTCCTCCCCACTCTCTTCAAGACGGATCCCTCACTCGTAAACGCGTCCAATCCGTGTCTATCCACTGTGAATGTGCTCGCTCTACAGCATCAACAACAATTCAAAGTTTGCTGGCCAGTCGTCCTTCCAAGTCGTGCTCTGCACCAAAGGATCTGACAACAGCAACAGCAGCAACCAGCACTATTCCTCGCCCTCTTCCCCGTCCTCTGGCTCGTCCTGGTCCACTTCTTGCTCGCACTCCAAGCGGAAAAAGATGAAGGGCGGTGCCGCAGCTACTGGCGGCAGGGAGCCCGTCCTGGTCCTGTCCTCCCAGGATGATGACCCTCTCTTCCACCCACCCTCGTCCCAGTCCTTGCACTACCCTCCTCTTGCGCGCACCCCTCCTGCCCAGCCGTACCAGCACAGGCGCGGCAGACAAGGGCATGCCAACCATGGCACCACACACTGGCAGCAGTTCCACCAGCACCACCGACATCATCACTCCTATGATGCGTCCTTTGACCACGACCTCTACCACGGCCAGACGCAAGGCCGCGAGCTGGCCCACACCCAGGTCTTCTCGCGTCAGAAGCGCCCCCCTTCGTCTCCGTCGTTGTCGAGTGAGCAGCATAGCATCGCCAGCTACAGGGATGCAGGGAATCGTCGTTCCTCCCAGATTCTGAATCAGACCAACAGCGTTCAAGTCCATTCTAAAAGCTTTTCACAACCTTGTTCGCCATCACAGCCAACACCAGTTCTATCCAACCATTTTGACCCTTCTTTGCTACCCACGCAACGTAATCAACGTAGTCCGGCCTGTGCAGCAGCAGTTCCAGGCACAACAAACGGCTCGCACCCGGTAGATACGACGGTGATCTCATTTGCAGCAGCAGTCGCTGCCGCTGTCACATCTCCGTCCATGTCGTCCCCTCGTTCCACGCTGTCGCCGCTCTTTCGCACAAAGGAGGCATCTACGGCCTGTGAGTCATCACGTCCCTCTATGGCCGGGTTAATTGCAGTTGCCGGCCAAAGCCGCGTCTCTACTCTGCCCAATATGAGCCTACTTTCGGGGCCTCCTGTCAATGAAGCGATCAATTATAGCTCTGCCATCGCTTCCCAAAGGTATATATAATATGAATTGGATTGCGGACATGACCTTTGAGAGCCATAAGAGGCAACTGGACTCCGATGGCGTTCTAAACATATATCGTTGTCCCTTTATATATATTTCGTTGTCCCTTTGTCATCGTAGATCTCAAAGCGCGGACTCTGTCGACAGCCTCTCGTCGCCTATGGGCACCAGCGTAGACAGTAATAGCAACGAGACCTTTGACAGTGACGAGATGGATCTCCACCATGTCACAGACTCGATTGATGTGACCGATTCGGATTCGTCCATGGCCGACGCAGAAACTGTATCGTATCATTCGACTGCGCATCCAAACCTTCAGTCCGAAGGTGATTCTGCGCTGAAGTTGGAGCGCAAGTCGCGTTTTAAGCGCAAGGTCGATCGTCTCCGAGCAAAGAATACCGCCCTCAAGTCAACGGTGGCTCAGGTCAAATCCGATCTCGCGCTGGAGCGCCAGAGACGGTCGACGATGGACAAGATCTACGTGGATATCAAGAAGGACTTGAACCAGAAGCTCGAATCTGAGGAGATCAAGGTGATCAATCTCAAGGCCGAGGTGGAGCAGATGACTGCGGAGATGAAAGAGTTGAAGGATCTGCTCGCATCTGCGCAGATCTCAGCTACGACAGTGGGCAAGACGTCTTCCTTGGGGTATAAGATCGGATACGACAGCTCTGCGTTCTCGCTCTCGGGCGGGATCTCGAATATCGGAGGACTTTTGCTGGGTCATCACGCAAATCTGGACCTGATCGATGGTCAGGATGATTCAGAAGAATTTCTGCTCGCACACTCTTACTCGTCATCCACAGCTGGAGGTCCCCGAACCTCGCCGATCAACTCTGTCTCTCTCTCTGCTCCGATGAACTGCTCCGATAGTGAAGAGGATGATGATGATCAGGATGAAGACATGGAGGACGACGATCAGAGCGATGATGACGAAACTAGCGGCGCAGTTTCGTGTTCGTTTATCCAGACCCCGAGATCAGTGACCCCAATGTCCTCTCGAAGAGGCAGTGTGTCTTCTCCGAGCTCTCTTCCAACACTGGCAGAGGAGGATGCTGAAGGCATGGAGGAGGTCGAGGAAGAAGAAAGCGATGCCAGCGACAACGATCATGACGACGCACCATGTACCATGATGGAGATCATCCTACAGCGTCAATGCTCTCGCTCATCTGAGGACGACATGGAAAACGCACCTGCGGATGCTAACGAGACGTTTGAGACAATGTCCCAAAAGGCTCTCTTCAACGCAATACAGTCCAAGTTTACAGTTGCACAAGCCCAGCTGCAGCTGGAGGAACTTGTCTTGAAATTTGACGCACGTCTGGAGCGAACTGTAGATGTGATTGCTAAGGAGGTCTCGAGATGGTGGGAGGCCGAACGTCTCGCCACTGGAGGCCCCATTTCTGGGGGCTGGGGCCTTGAGGACGTCGTTATTAGCAAGGAGGCGGACGAACGCATCAGCCCGAAGATCATGGTCGAGAAACGTGTCGAGTCGTTTTTTGGGCCACTGTTGTTGCAGTTCGTAGCATCACTGTCTGAGCAGAGGACGCTGCTGGATAGGCTTGGCGAGTACGCCAGGGCAGATCCTCGATGGCTCAAGAACCACAATGCAGTACTTGTTGCCCTTTACAAGTATGATGTAGTTGAAGCTGAGGCTGTGCTGGAGTGGTGGCAGGCTTTAGAGGAACCGCAGGGTGTCTTTGGCCATGGCGGAAACAATCTGCGCAGCTTGGTGAGTGGACCATTTTGCTTTGTATAATGTAATGATGTCGCTTGTGTATGTGGATACTATACTAACTGAAAATTTGTATCTTCAATTTCGCGCAGAACTCGAGATTTGTGGCCTGGCTTGAAGATGAAGAAGACGAATCTGAAAGTGAAGATGACGAGTCTGAAGATGAGACTGAAGAGGAGGATGAGGAGGTGAGCGATTCGGACTCTGACTTTGATGACGACAAAGACGACGACGTGATGAGTCAAGACGAGGATGGCGCGGTGGAGGCGATTTTGGACTTTGCATCCCCCTCCAGCAATAAGGAGAGTAAGAATACAGATCCAAAGCCATTGTCGCCCAGCAAAGCCGAAGGAGGCGACGTTTCCTCTGCGGAGACAAAGAGGAGGATCAGCTTTTGTACCAACAACTTGTATTATAGCCACGACGGGAGGATGTACCTGAAGAAGGACCCGGTGGCCGACGGAAATGGGGAAGTGGAGAATGGCCCGAAGAAGAAGTACGTGCAGTGCCCGCCTCTACGAGTATCCGATGATGACAGCACCATGAGTGCTGGGGATGAAGACGAGGAAGACGAGAGCGACAAGGAGGAGAGCGTAGCGATTAGTGCATAGATGCACCTTCGGCCATGTATAACATACACATCTGTAATATAGACCAAGCACATGCGGTTTGGAAGACCTAGACAAATGATCCTTGAACAAGTTAATGTTTGCAACAGGCAAAGCTCTGATTCATTTGTTGTGTTCTCTGTGAGCAGCAGCTAATCAGCAATAGTCCATCAAACACAAACAAAGCGGAAGGGCAGAAACAGAGCTCATCGTTTGATGGGCCACATTCTCATCCATTCTCCTCTTCCTCTTCATCGCCCACCGCCCTGTCTCTGTTCCTCTCCGACCCCTAACCTCTCCAGTTCTCATATACCATTGTCTGCTTTGTTCGTTCTCCTCCCCAAATCCATCATTTTATACATCGCAAGCTCGAAACACACACTATGAATGCAAAGACAAACCCACCAACTCCTGAGGTGATCATTGTTGGTGCTGGTCTGAGCGGATTACTCTTGGGCATATTGCTCGATCGCGCCAAGATCCCTTTCAATATTTATGAGCGTGCGCCGCATGTCAAACCACTCGGTAAAAAAAAATAACCTGCACCGAGGGGTCAAGAACAGAGAAATGACTAGCAGAAGTAACAATTTTTGTTTTATTCTCCACAGGTGCGATTATGTCTCTGAACGTGAACATCTTGCCGGCGTTGGAGCAATTGGGTCTGATGGATGAACTCGAAAAGATCTGGTTCCCAAGCCCAGGATTCAACATCTACAGCCACGATATGAATCTCATCGCCAGTACCGGCGCTGAAGACTACAAGGACAAGTATGACCCCCCTTCTCTCCCGACACTTCTTTCATTTCTTTTGTATTGCACTTCCTAACGCCTCCAATACGGAATCGCGATTGGTGACACAATAGTGTGGGTTACGACGTTGTGGTGTTCGCTCGCCCACCACTGTACGACATTCTTCTCTCCAAAATCCCGGCCGACCGAATCCACTTTAACAAAAAAGTTGTCTCCATGGAGCAGGACTCCATGAAGGTTTCGGTGACCTGCACTGATGGAACATTTGTACAAGGCGATATCCTCGTGGGCGCCGATGGTGCCTACAGTAATGTTCGTCAGAGCATGTATATGCAGGCAGAGGAGGCAGGCGTATTACCAAAAGCCGATACCGAGGACTTGTCACAGGGGTATATTACAATGGTCGGAACTACGGATCCCTTGCTTCTGAGCAGGTATCCGGACTTGAAGGATAATTACACGCATTTTGCGCAGATGATTGGCAAAAAAGGATCTCCTTACACTGTAAGTCTTGCGTTCTCTTTAGTATGACTCTGTGTACCGAAGAGCGGTCAGGATTAGCACGTCTTACTTCTTCATGTTCTTCTTGTACTCCACAGTGGAGTACGTTCACAGTACCTGACAGGAAGATCTGCTGGAGTGTGCAGCTGCAACTCGGAGGCAAGTCTATGGAAGAGATGTTCAAGAACTCGGAGTGGACACCCGATTCGGACGACAAAATGATTCAGGAGATCTATGACTTCAAGACGCCATATGGTATTCTGGGAGATCTGATTGACGCGACGCCGAAGGAACGGATCTCGAAGGTCGCACTGGAAGACAAGATGTTCGAGACATGGCACTACGGACGTTGCGTCTTGATTGGGGATGGTAATTTGCATACGAGAACCAGGACATGATGAAATGAAAGAAGCATGCAGTATCTCTTTTGCTCATCTTTTCCCAATCATTATTCTACTCCCACTTGAAAAAAAATAATAATCTGATAGCCGCCCATAAGGTGAGAATCAATTGCAGTTGATCGCTGGAGACCAGTATGTTTTCCGTATGGAATGTGTGACAACAAAGAACAGATCCTAACCATCTTATTCTCCATGGACTACACGCGCACGCACCAAGATGCTTCCAAGTGCGGGCCAAGGTACGGAGAATGTCAGGAGGGTGAGCGAATGGCAGTGACCACGGACAAATGAAAACACTTTATTTGTGCTTATACTCAAAACCTTTGTTTACAGGTGCTGTGAATGCGTTGCAAGACTCTGTCATTCTTGCGAACTGCATTTACGACCTCCCCTCCCTCGCGACAAAGGACATCACCGCAGCGTTCAAGGACTATCGTGAGCAGCGTCGTTCCTTCGTTGACCACCAGTTCAAGGCGAGCAAGATGCAGGCCAAAGTCTTGTTTGGACAGGTACACATATTTATGGCCCAAGAGATGGCTCTAGATGTTGTTGGTGGCCTCTTTTTTTTTTTTTTTTTTTTTTTTTTTGGCTAAAATCGCTATATTCCCATCATATGACTTTATTTGCCTAGACGCTGACGGATCGCATTCTCCGACATGTTGTATTTCACTATCTGCCACAGTCGGTGAAGATGAAGGACGTCTACAAATCAGCAACCTACCGTCCCCAGGCCTCGTTCCTGCCATTGGTCGAGAAGCGCGGAAAGTGCGACGTGATTCCGCAGAAGCTGTCCAAGCGGTATGTTGAGGAACAACGAAAAGCAGCCGAGGAGAATGCGTAGAGACCCGAGTTTGAGGATCAAAGCCCCGGCTGAGAAGGGCGATCAGCAAGTAGGATCATATAGTAAATATATAAACATGTAGTCATTAGTAATTCATCGGCGAAAACCCCGGGATTCCAAAGGATTCGGTTGACGCTCTCGGTCAAAAGAAAGTGGTAGTCCTCGGAAGCGGGGTTTTGAGAAAGGTCATATTGACCGTGTATGAGGTATTTGCTGTAACGCCGATCTGCAATGAGCGCAGATTTGTTATTCCGGGAATGTGTGGCGGTTGAGCCCTCCCTCGCAGCACTAAAAGTTGTGTTTGTTGTACGCCCATTCTCCCCCCCCACACCACACAGCACACGATGAAAGATGAACCAATATTTTCCAATAATATCGCGCGAATCGTTCTTTTGGGATGTCTTGAACTGAAGACGGGCAAGAGAGACATTTCGTGAATACAGGGGGTGGTCATGCCCAGGTCCTCCTTGGTTGCTGTCATGCCATCTCCCTCTTGGTTTTGCTTATCAACCCCCATTCCCGTCATCGTTTTGATTCTTTTGCCTGATTCCCATTTCAGGCTATTCTACTCGCGTGAGCAAAAAAATAATAAATCGTTGTGCGGGCACAATGCGTTTCTGTTATTTTTAACTTTGAGTACCAATTGCACAGTTCGACCTTTGGCTGAAGCGTTTTCTCTTTTCTCTTCCCCAGCAGTTCATCGACTTCTGCGGCCTTGGCTGTTTCTTTTCTCTCTCTTCTCTTTCTCTTTTCTTTAAATCACCTTTTCTTTTTCCCTACACACCTCCCGTCAAAGTCGCTCATTTTCTACACGCTCGTGTCCACCGGGTATCGCACTGGCGCGCTTTTAATTTTCTTGACAGAGCACACCTTCTTTTCCCATCATTTTGTTGCTCTCATCACGTACTACAGCCTTCGCATAACCCCGATACGAACAAATGACAGGGTCGATAGATCCCACTTCCCCCTCTTGGAAAACACACAATTCTCTGAACCAAGGGCAGGCAGCAGCTGAACAATCCTTCCCCTTGCAGGGCCAGTCTAGTCACATCAACCGATGCCGTAGCTATGATGACGACAACGACGACAACGACAGTGAAAACGGGTCAGAAATCGACAACAGGGACGAATTCCGAGTAGCGTTCGCAGGTCGTGGTCATCGTGATGGCGATGCTGACGACGAAGACGAGGACGAAGACGAGGAGGATTTGGAGGCTATGGATGATATTGCGCCGCTGGCCGGTTCAAAATGGCTCCATGGTTACAGCAAGCCAAGCTCCCGCTCCGAATCACGGTCATTATCATCGATGACAATGACGACCATGATGTCGCGCGCCTCACAGCCCTGCAAGATCTTGGCCACGACGTTTGGTGCGGCTATGATTGTCGCGTTGGCGTTTGCGGTCCTGTCACTACTCCATCTCAACACCAACACGTCTCTGGATCAGGCTCAAGACGATTCTTCCAACAACAGTAACAACGGTACAGACGTCGTCGACAACAGGTTCTTGAAACCCCCGGCGGGTATCAGTGTCGACGACTTCAAACTCTCGGATTTCAAGCTCCCACCATGGGAGTGGAACATCGACTCGTTCTCACCAATCAATGTCACGAACGGCGTCAAGTTCGCACATATCCAGTGGAAGAATGGGGAGCAGTACCTCTCTGTGGATTGTCCACGGCAGCTCAATTATCTGTACCATTTCCCATCGTTCCCAAAGAACGAGTTCCGGGACTATTTGACCGCAAGTCAAGGAATTGATGATTTACTGCACTTGGGCGAGGAGCCCTTTGTGTTTGTGTTGTGTCCACCAGGCATCAACAATGCAAATCTAGTGTTCCGGGAGTTCGATGCGCCCGAGCAAGTCGACGAGAACGGCTCCGTACCCGAGGCGCCGCCCCATATCGAGGGAACCATGGAAGCACCGCGGCCACTGTTGGATGATGTGGTCATGATCTTGGTCGATGCGGTCTCGAGAGCCAAGTTCCTGCACGAGATGAAGGCCGTGATGGCGACAATTGCGAAAATCAACTCCACAGCTGGAGGCGAGACTGGCCATAGGATCTTTGATTTCGAGCACTTCAATGTGCTTGGGCAGAACTCGCCGCCGAACAAGGCCTATATCTACTCGGGCCAGTCGATTGAAAACATCAAACATGGACCCAAACATTGGGTGTGGGATGTGTATGAGGAACAAGGGTTCCGGACCGCGCATACGGACGGCGAGTGTGGAGGCGAACAAGGGGTTCATGATTACACCTCTGGAGCCATCACGTTCGAATACTCTCATCTCTTTGGGCGGATCCCAGCGCAGTACCAGATGCCGCAAACAGGGTGGTGTGAGAACCACAATATGCACGTGTCAGGGGTTTGGGGCCGGAGCTGTAGTCTTCCGGAGGGGGTGGATTATAAGGCGACGTTGATGGGAGGGATGAGGTGGAATACGCCGTATTGTGCCGGTGAAATGGCAATTCATGAACATATTATGGAGAATTTAGAGGGGTGGCTCGCGAGCACGAAGGGAAAGCGAAGGTTCGCGACGTATTCGTTCATGGACACTCATTCACCTGTAAGTATTTCTGCATCCTGATTTCGTCGGTTGTCTGCCGCTTTTACTACCACTGACACATACATTTTTTTTTTCACAGGATCATCATCACGTGTCGTTCGACGTGCGGTTCGCTACCTTTATCGAGAATCTCCTCGTTGGCCGTGATGGTCGACCGCCTCTACTCTCCCCAAAGAGGTACACTAGACTCTGATTTGTATTAGCGGTAGAAACCGGAAGTTTTCTTAACACAATCGTCTCTACAAACCAATAGCGCGTTTGTGATCATGGCAGACCATGGACTGCACTACGGTCGCGAGACTTACACATTCGAAGGCTTTATCCACCACAAGATCCCTCCTCTCTTCGTCGCCCTCCCAAACCAGTTCATCAACTCCCGACCTGACTTCCTTCAAGCCCTCGAGCAGAACCAAAACCGCATTATCTCCCATCTAGACTTGCACCAGACGTTCCTCCATCTCGCGTACGGTGACATGCCAGTCGAAAAAAGCGGAACAAGCCTATCTTACACTGAATACATGGCCGACTTCATCGCCAATGGCACATTCCGCCAAAGGTTCCACCCTGATGCACCGAGCGAAACGTCTTACGCCCAAATCTACGGTCGATCGCTCCTGTTGCCGATTGATGAAGACCGGTCTTGCCATAGCGGTGGAATCCCAAACGACTTTTGCGCATTCCAACCGTTTTTGGATTTGGATCCGTCCAAGCAAGTGGATGCGACATTCCTGAGAGGCGCGTTAGTGTTACTGGCGAAGCGAATGAATTTTTTGACACAGAGGTTCCATGTCGATGACGTGTGCCATCCTTCAAGTCTAGTGATGGAGCCCCAGAGCCTGCAGGCTGCGTTGGAGATTGGGACGTTCGAGGGTATCGGAACGGAGGATCTAGTGATGGAGACAGCATACGCGACGGCAACGACGAGCCGGATGCCGAGTCTTCTACAGCAGGGACAGGAGAGACCGGAGACGAGGATCTTTTATTTCATGATACGGGATCGACATCGGGCAAACAGAAGGTACTCGGTGACGATGACGGAGGATGATGTGGTGAAGGGGAAGGGAGATGGTATTGTGATCCAGCAAATGAGTGCGTACGCAGAGGAATGGT
Organism: Dissophora ornata; assembly: GCA_025201705.1. Classification (NCBI taxonomy): domain Eukaryota; kingdom Fungi; phylum Mortierellomycota; class Mortierellomycetes; order Mortierellales; family Mortierellaceae; genus Dissophora; species Dissophora ornata. The sequence continues at coordinate 15,201 of MU616817.1, read as the reverse complement.
ATCCGTGTGCGAAGCGGATTGCGGAGGGTGGGAAGGCTGTTGGTCAGTGGCGGAGCGTTGTCAAGCATTTTTGTGTTTGCTGACGGATTTGATAAATGAAAAAGCCCTACATGAAATAAAACAACTTGCTGAAATGATGGAGAAGTCTTATCCTTTATTTTCAGACTCGTTGGTCCATGATCTTCACTCTGGGGCAAGAGCTCTTGCAGGCGTTTCCCCAATACCTCAGCTTTCTTGGTCAAATTGTATCTTTTCAACAACAAACCCCTCCAGCCCGAGAACTTTCTTTAGCCCTGCCAGTGAGTTACCATCCACTGTAGCTCTGCCTCGCCAGTTCTATGAGTATCAGACATTCAGCGCGTTCATGTGACTCCCGCATCTGGCTGACACGCACCTTTGACATGTCTAAAGTTCGTAGACGAAAATGCTTTATTGTTGAACACGTATTAGGTCGGAATTAGTGCCATTAATTGGCTGGGAGTATTAACAGTATGATTTTTTTTCATCTGTGTTTTTCCTACTATATCTACTCTCTCTTTACATGGCAAGACTTCCTTGCGTGCGGCGCATGCCCGGCAATCTCTCCTGTCCTTTAATCCTCATGTTTTCCATATTAAATGCCGTGCTAATCCAAGGCGCCGTAATCGGCATTTCAGCCATCGCATTCGTATCCTCCTGCAAGGGCTGACCAACCTTCAACTCCATATGCTTGACAGGGTCCAGAACACAAAGACCATCCTCATCAAAGATCACTCTCGAAGTACGGTTATAATTTCGCGCATTCTTCTTGCGTTCGTTCTTAGCCTTGGTCTTCTCATCCGGGTTCAACTTGTTCGACACGAACGATGTCGCAGTATCGACCAACGCTCCAAACGTGTTCTTTCCAGTCTTGATGCGTGCATCCCGGATAGAGGTCGCCATGGCCTTGTCACCAGACATCAGTGCCTCCTTGATCTGAGTCTCCAGCGCATGTGCAATGGCCTTCTTGACCACAGTCTTGATAAACGGCTGAGCAAAGAGGTACATGATCGGATGCTTCGAGTTTCGCATCTTGATCGTCAATGAATGAATCTTGACCTTGACGTTATCGATCGTGATCAACGAGGGCGCATCCGAATCGTCAGAGGACTTTCTACCCCTGACCGTGACATCCATGCCCTTCTTATTAATCAACACATCAGCAACGCCACGGTCACGGAACCGGAACCCTTCTTTGGTCTTGACGTAGTAGTCAACGTCGCGGATGTTGGCCTCGAGACCTTGAATAACCATGTGGAAATCGTGTCGATTGGTGTCCAAGGAGCGGTTGGCGTTGCCGCGGGGGACCATTCGCATGGAATTGTTCATGTTGACCTCGAAGAGGCGGGGGAGGAGATCGGTGCTGGTCAAGATCATATTGTCGAACATGAGATCGACCTTGAGATCCGAGTACTCGATGCGGGGGATGGGGATAAACTGGAAGGATTCCATCAACGAGGGCAGCAGAACGTAGCGGAAGTCGTCAAACAAGTGGGGTTTGAACGTGAGCTTTCCATCTCTGTTGAGGCGAGGAAGGAAGGGCAGAGTGGGAAATATTAGAGACAGCATGCTCTTGGCATACAACGTTAGACAGAAGAGCAAGTTGGCAACATAAAATCCTCACAGACTTACGCATTGTAAAAGAGATCGTTGGCAAACTTCTGGAAATTGGCTGCAACCTCGTTGGACCTGGGATCCGAAGTCAATTTGTCAAGAAACATTTGGCCCTCTTCAATAAGTGTGTTCGTCTCAGGCTTGTATTTCACATTCATAAGACCCTGTCCAATATCAATCAGAGCGTTGGCGTCTTCGTTGATGGTCTTGGAGGTCACGTAGTTCGGTTCGCGGACAGCCTTGTTCATGAAGCCCGAGACCATGTCAAAGTACTCGTTCAGCTCAGGGTCCAACTTGGTCTTGTTCCACATGCTCTGAATAAGAGCGATCATTGGATCCAAGCCATAACCCTGGGCCCAGCGTTGGAGGATAACCTTAAACTCAACGATGGCTGACTCGACATCAGGGTCTAACAAAAAAAAAAAAGTGTGGCAAAACGAGAAATGTTGGCGACGGAATGTATAAAGCACAAACTCTTTCAGAACCACGGATTGCTAGAATAGCATGCTTACCGCCGACGATTTTGTTGGCCTCATTGGCGATATTGCCCGCCGGCCCCTGAGCGCGCATGCGCCATGTGCCGATCAAGTTCATGATCGAGTCGATTGCGTGTTGGTACTTGGGCTCAGCCTGGATCTGTCCAATGATCACCTTGAGTCTCTCAATCAAAGCATTACGCATCTCTGGGGGCATCTTGGTGTTAGCATAGTTAATAGCATTTTCCTGGGCCTTCCCTGCCTGTTTTTGAGCCTGACTCTTTAAGTTTTCAGTCTGCTTGGTAAGACGCTGCTTCATGTCCGCAGTCCGCTCTCTAGCGGCGTCCATGGTCGAGTTCGAGGATTGCATGAGTTTGTCGCGGGTGTCTTGGGCAGTGGCAATGGGATCCTCTTGGGCCTGACCTGCAATATTTTGAATCATGCTCGTGGCCTTTTGGATGCCTTCTTGAAGTGCAGAGCCGCCGGACTGTGTGGCAGAGACGGCGCTCTGCGAGAGATCTGCAGCGGCGGTCGTGAGTTTCCCTCCAACAGCCAGAGCACTCTCCCCGACCTTACTAGCGCCTTCACTAAAGACCTCCTTGGCAAGCTGGAAGAGCTCATTGAGGATGGTCCTAAAGTCGGCATTGGTTGTGACCAACTTGGCGACAGCGACCATACTGTCGAGGGTCTCCTTGCCTTCCTTCTTGGCCTTGCGCGACGAGACACCAACATCCATATCGAGGGCCTGAAAGTTCTGGGCTGCAACCGTATTCGAGGCCTGGGTGCAGTGAAAGATAAAGTTCTGGAAGAGCTCCTGCTCGTTCTTTTCGTAAACGATACCACGGGTGGTACGCATCAGATTCTGGAAGTTCTTGTAGAGCTCTTGACCGTCGGCAGAGAGCATGTGCGCACGAGCCTCGAACGCAGGCGAGCTCTGAGCCATGGCAAGGAAGTGGTCAATCTGTTCGTTCGTGGGTAGACGACCCTTCATCAGAGCTTGAAGACATTCAAAGAACTTGAACTTTTGGTTACGGTCGACTTCTTTTATGTGCTGAGGGATCCTGGCACCACTGTCCGCGATGGGGACATTCCGAAATGTGGTTTCGCCGGCAGAGACGTTACTGGCCATTTTTCTCTGGAAAAATTAGGAAGGATTACGGCTGCGATTTGTGCTAATGGGGTTGGGAATGAGCTTTTGGTGGTTGTGCAAATTAAACGAAAGAAAAGACAGAGAGACGGGGACAAGTGACAATAATGTTGCGTTCAGAAGGGCGAAGATGCTGCTTGTTGTCTGTGAGAGTGCGAGAAGTAGTGTCTAATGAAAAAATAACAATAAGTTAGATATTATATAGAAACTCATTGTCCCCTTTAACATTGATTGACATCATCCGTGGTCGTGTGTTTTCGCGTGCGTAGCGAATCATGCAGAGAATATTCGGTTAGATAACCTAGAGACAACCCTGTTGGGTGTGTTTTGAGATTCTATGCGAGACACATAAAAATGACATACGCCTACAATCATCGCGCCTACTTTTCAATGTCGACAATGTTACCTAACGTACGTTCAAGATTATTAAAGTAGCCGAAAGGCTGGACTAGGTTGCAGTGCGTGTCAAGTGAGGAGGGACGGAGGGTGGGTAGGGATAGCGAAGAGGAAGGCGTTACAATTCATTCAATCCATATTTATACCTGGCGCCACTAAATTGATCTTGAATATCGTCATTTCTTCCCCATACCTGAGGATGAACCCTCTGCGTTTCTTGTCAACGATACCTCAACATATGATAGATGGCGCGTTATCGACGGGTGAACTCAAACATTTTTTTTCTTTGTCTGGCTCGACCCGGCAAAATGTCCATTTAATGAGTTCATGACATATGTATAGCACTTGATCTGCGATGGAAATGTCTCGTATTCTGACTTCCTCTAGAAATCGGGTGGCGGGGGGCGAAGATGTTTCTTTTTATGCGCGTCGCGATCGGGCTTGAACCTTAAATTAGTGCACCACTAAATTGTTTGTTGCACTACGCATCTCTCTCTCTCTTCCTCTTCTTTTGCCATGGGCACGTTCCATACGCGAGAGGACATATTGCTTTAGCTGGTTGATCCACTACGTAAGGGATCGATCGATCAAGAGTTCTTTTTGCCTCATATCCTCCAGTTCGCCACTGTCATCCGGGATTAGCGGTGTCTGCAAGTAAATATCATACATCACTGGAACACATTTTTTTTTTTTTTCTATGCGGTGATATTGTGCAACGTAATGACAGGCCAGTTGGTGCTGGTAATAGGGAAAGGAATCGAGGATGAGTATATAAGTAAGCGGAGTAGTGCGGAGTGGATTACTTTCTTAAAAGTGGATGGGCTTGTCGTTGGTGGCCATAGCAGCCTCCTTGAAGGCCTCGGCCAAGGTTGGGTGGGCGTGGCAGGTGCGGGCAATGTCCTCGGAAGAAGCGCCATACTCCATGGCCAAAACACCCTCAGCAATCATCTCTCCGGCGTTGGGGCCGATGATGTGGATTCCAAGAATGCGGTCGGTCTCCTTGTCAGCAATCATCTTGATACTGCCCTCAGAATCAGCATTGGTGCGGGCACGAGAGTTGGCGGCAAAGGGGAAAGTTCCGATCTTGTAAGGGGTGCCAGATTTCTTGACATCATCCTCAGACTTTCCGCACCAGGCGACCTCGGGGTGAGTGTAGATGACGGATGGGATGACATCGTAGTTGACATGGCCGTGGCCTCCGTTGATGTATTCGACAGCAGCGATACCCTCCTCTTCTGCCTTGTGGGCCAACATGGCTCCGTAGGTGACATCTCCAATGCAGCGAATGTTGGGGACAGAGGTGCGGAACTCGGAGTCAATAGGAATGCGGCCACGCTCGTCGACCTGGATGCCAACGTTCTCAAGACCAAGACCCTCGGTGTAGGGCTTGCGGCCAATGGAGACCAAGACGACATCGGCCTCCAACTATGTCACGGAAGGTAAAATAAGGCGCTGATTAAAATTGGGACGTCTATGATGACCGCTTTTTTTTCTCTTCGACCTTGCTGGCGTTAGTCAGGACCTGTGGTAACTTACAGTCTCAGCATCGCCACCCTTTGCAGCCTCGACCTTAACGCCGACACGTCCATCAGCGAGCTTCTCAGTGCCGACGACCTTGGTGCTCAGCTTGAACTTGAATCCCTGCTTGGAAAGGGTGCGGTGGAAAGCCTTACTAATTACATCCAAAGGTCACAAACGTTGTTGTTAATGTTAGTTATCGCTGGCTGAATCCCATCTTGTTTCATATGATTTGTAACGAATTGTAAATGGGAGGGAGCGTACGCCATGTCACTATCCATGCCAGCTCCGATAGCGCTGAGGTACTCAACAACAGTGACCTCGGCACCAAGACGCTGCCAGACGGATCCCAACTCGAGACCAATGACACCAGCACCAATGACGACCATCTTCTTGGGAACTTCCTGGAGGTCCAAGGCACCGGTCGAGGTGACAATCTGCTTCTCATCAATCTCAATTCCAGGGAATCCTGAAGGAACAGAGCCAGTAGCGATCAAAATGTTCTTGGCCTTCAAGGTGCTGACATTGCCATCAAGGCCAGTGACCTCGACCTCGTTGGAGTTCAAAAACTTTCCAGTTCCCTTGTGGTAGGCGACCTTATTCTTCTTGAACAAACCCTCGATACCCTTGGTCAAGCCGGTAACGGCAGTGTGCTTGGCCTTCAACATGACGGGAAGGTTCAAGGAGACGCTGCCAACTAGAGATCCAACAAAACCAATAAGAGTTCACTCCATCCGGATTAGAATGCTGCTGTGTAAAAATCTTATCTTATCGAAGCGCGCGTCCATGGAGTACGAAAGAAAAGGATCCATATGCCATGATGCAGTGTAGAGTCAAGAGTAGGGATCAATCACTTGCCATCGATACCGCGGGTCTTGAGGTCGTGCTGGGTCTGGTGGTAGATGTGCGAGTTGTTCAACATGGCCTTGGAGGGAATGCATCCAACGTTCAAGCAGGTGCCACCAAGGGCTCCGCGCTTCTCAACACAAGCGGTCTATATTACAGTTGTCACACAAAGATGGGACTCGAGAGGTTAGCACGCCTTTTCTTCCCGAAGCGCATTGATCCGTCTTCCAGCTGTCGGAAACGTGATTGATGACGTTCCATCTGCGAAGCAGAGGAAGCATGACACAACAGCAACAACAAGAGATAAACAGACGATCGCCAGCGAGCGAGCGCAGTCATGGTGAATACGCGTTATGTACCTTGAGACCAAGCTGGGCAGCCTTGATGGCAGCAACGTAGCCACCGGGGCCACCTCCGATGACAAGCAGGTCCAACTCCTCTAGGGAATGGCGGAAAGGCATTGATCAGAACGCAAAATAGGTTTAGTGATAGGCGCTCTCTGAATATTCTCACGGTGAAATCACGCATTTGATCCCCAACGAATTTCGAGCAGCAAGCTGCAGCCACGACATTCGCTTGCGTAGGAGGCGAGTCCTGATCCTGGGCGTGTGTTCCTTACCATTGGCAGTGGAGTAGAGTCTGGGCATTGAGGTGAAAGCGGGGGCACGGAGAGCTGGTGCATGGCGAGCAGCAATCTATCGAATGAGGGAAGAGGGCGATTTAGTGGCCAGAGCCGTGGGGAGCGAGAGATCAAGCGAGGGCGCAGAGGAGAATGGGGGGGAAGCCCAGCGGGGCGTACCTGCGCGAGGGGAGTCTTTGATGAGGCCAGGCGAAGCATGTTGGATCGGGGAGGGATGGGATGGGGGAGAATGGAGAACGAGAGGAAAAGAGGAGCACTGTATCGGTATCTGGAGGGAATAAATACAAACACGCTGCCTATCCGATACGCGGAGACAGGACTGCGATACGACACGGCTCTCGTCGCACCGAGTGAACTGAGTGAGAATATCCTCCCTTGCGCATCGATGGCTGGGGTCGTGGGGGCAAGAGAGTCCCAAATCTCCGTCCTCTCCCGCTACAACCCCCCGTTTTTTGCCCTGCTTGCCATCCTGCTCCACGTCCATCTTCAGAGAACCTGACCCTCGTTCTGTTCCCCGGAATCGCCCACACCCTTTGCCCGCGGCGCGCGTGAGTCGTGAAAGTCGGAATGAAACGAGGACAATGGGCGCGAAAATTACGTCACCGAAGTGACGAAACTCTCACGTCCACCCTTCCAGACACACGAAGTTTACGGTCCTACTGCATTGCAAATCCAACGGTTAGACTTCTACTCAATCGATGTCTTCGTTGTAGCATTAAAAGCATCAACAATAGACTTATAGGCCGTCAGAGCCATAGGACCGGATTCGCGACCACGTATCGCCTCAACGCGCGGGGCGAGCCCCAGGTACGCGCTACGGTATTCAAAAGAAGAGAACTTGGCTAATCCTTGAACTATCGCTCTCACTCCATTTCTCGCCATCCTCTTGTGGATAGCTCCAAAACGACAACAACGGTTAAGAACCTCGTGGAAGCAAGGAAAGACAGAAAAGCCAAGCAAACACTGGACGTGGTCCAAGAAGTGAGGAGAAAACGAGAGAGAGGAAAAGAAACGTCAAGAGAGTGTACCGCCTGTGGAGAGAGAGAAGAGAAGTACATTTTGGACTTGCCTGGGGCGTCCAATGGTGGCGAATGGAGAGGAAGAAAAGAGAAGAGAGAAGAGAAGAGGAGAAAGAGGCTCGCTTTTATATTCTTCCGAGTCAAAGAAGCTTCCGGCTTGAATGGTGGCGCAAATGAAAGCGCAATAAACAAGCTCTGTGTATCGAAACGAGATGGACCGTGGTAGACGACGATCGATAATTATGAATAAACAGGAGCGACACAGAGCTACGGCTTTGCATTTCGGTATCTTGAATCAAAAAGCTAGGATACACCAGTCTACAGCGTATTGGCCAATCAGCGAATTTTCGTGCCCATTGTCCTTGTTGGAGCAGATCGCAAGCAGGGATATTCAACCAGCCACATTGGGCCAGGCCGTCTCCCTATTAACGTGGCCAGACAATAGGATGAGGATGACATGCACGAGATGTGCTCGGGTAGTAAACAGGCCCCGTATTTTCCGCAGGTTTGCACCCAACAAAATTACTCAGGCGCGTCAAGATGTGGATAGCCATTCGCACCACAGGAGCTTACTGCCTGCGAGGACATGATATGCTCTCATTGCTGTGATCCCGTACGAGACAACACAGCATGGCTATCGCCTGCCTTTTCCCTCACTTTATATACCGCCCCGTGGCATACATCCGGCTTCTCGGAAATAAAATGGCAGTGTTAGTCGAAGGCAACAAAGGTAGCAGGCGGCGTCCCCCTGCGTCCTGTGGCGGTGCATGTGCGCATTGGGCTCAAAAAAGAAAAAGAGCGGAGAGTAGACGTCAGTGGACCGCATGCTGCTGCAAATGTTAGTCTGTTTGGGTTGTGTGACATGGCACGCCCAAATTAGACGCATGGTGGAGGCAAGGAGAGGGCGGGGGCGAGATTGGACCTCAATGGCACGCCAATGGCGATGTAACTCGATCATTCATGGTTGCATCGCTTGTCCGCCCTTTTTCTCTGCTGCACCCGTCCTTCCTCCTTCCTCCTTTCTCCCTTCCTCCCTCTTCTCTCCTTGATATTGTGCCCCGCTGTATCCCTTATTCTATTTTGTTGGTCTACTACTTTGTGTCTGCTGGAGTTCCCTGAACCCACGTTCTCGTAGAAAACTACTACCATGCGGCACAGTCGCAGAAGTCTCTGGCCTCTCTTTGGGCTGGCCCTTGCCGCACTTCCAGCGCAGTGGGCTGCCGCGAAACCCACAACCTTCATATCACCTACCGTTACTCCAGCCGCGAGCGCATCCCCGTCACCTTCTAGTCAGGCGCCGGCTCCGACTCTATTAACACCCGTGTCTACTTCCAACATGGCCTATGCTAGCGACGGCAGCAGACTGTACATTCAAGGCGGAATAGATACCAATAAGCAAATATCGGTGCAGTTCTTTTCCCTGGATCTCACATCGAACTGGCCTGCGGGGAGCCCTGCCTGGACAAACCTTCCATCAAGTCAATTCTCTGGTGGTTCAGGGACGGTGGACTTCCAGGGGAACTTCCTGGCTACGGGCCAGGAGGATAGCGCGACTGGCGTTCTTTGTGTCTACAAGAACCAGTCACTGACCGATGTCAATCTGTCGAAAACACTGCCGTCGCTTGGGCCGATTGTAACAGATCCCATATCAGGATCCGTCTTTTTCTTGGGCGATGGCGTGGTTGTGGACTCGCAACTGGCGTTAACTTCCGGACAGCCCCCCAAGATCACTTCCGGACAAGCAGCTTCCTGGTCCTTATCAGAAAAGGCCATCCTGAGCACGTACATTAATTCAAATACAAACACTGTCGAGCTGCAAAAGTTCACGCTGGGGGTTAATTCTTGGCAAGCTGTTAACACAACCAGTATTGTCACGCCGCGAACCTCTCACTGCTTTGTTCAAAGTAGGAGTTGACTCGCTTCCCAACGATTTTGCAGCTTTTGACGACACCTGTAACTGTTGCTAACCGAAATATCGCGTTCACATCGTAGACAGCAGCGGCTCCAAGTTTTATCTGTTTGGCGGCGCCAATAGCAACGCAGTGTTTAACGACCTGTATATTTATGATGTCGCGACAAACGGCTGGACGACTGGGACAGCCTCAAATTCGGGCAGAGCAAAAATGGCTTGCGCCGTGGCCGGAAGCACGTTGATAGTCTGGGGAGGTAAGAATTGACGCGGGTAGTTCTTCATCATGGGCATTGCAGCCGTTTGTCTAACCGTCGGAGGAGGGATTCTATTTTACAATGCCCAGGCGTTTCTAACGACAGCGTCGTCGTAGACGCCGAGCCGATGTTGTACGATACATTAAGTAATAATTGGGTTTTAAACTTTGCGGCTTCTGGACTTGCACCCACTACATCAACATCAATAAGCTCCACTGCTCCTGAGCCGTCGGTAAGTAAAGGTACCCCTGGACATTCCAACGTTGGAGCGACCGTAGGCGGTGTGGTTGGTGGGTTTGCTATTGTCGCGCTCGTGGCGGGAATTTTCGTCGTATCACGAAGACGGAACAAGCGCTTTGCACCAAAGGGGAATGCTTCCAGAGACATGTTTTCGGCACAAAAGGGCGGAGGGGCTGCCAACGACGGGACTCGCGGTCCGATCGAGATGGGTGGCTATACAACCATCCCGGCATCCCCTGGATCAGATGCTACATATCCACAAACGGCAGTCCACGCGATGCACCCGCCCACTGTACACCCTGTCGGTCCCTCAGCGCCAGGACATGTGGCGCCATATTATCAGCAACCACCGCCGATCCCGTCGCGGCCCTCTACTCTAATAGTTCCGAGGGCACAATCACAGATGTCGCAAGCTTCCGGCATGTCACAGCCGCATATCATCCAGTCTCCCTTTGAAGCAGAGCCTGAATCTGGTCCTCAATACCCGCTCATCCAGCCGAATAACGGATTCAATGTGGGACCTTTGCCCCCGCAGATTAGCGGGTTCGCTGCAAGCCCTCTGCCCCAGCCAATCGCACAGCCACAGACATCAGGCCCGTACCACGATCGGCGCATAGGCCAGGAAAATGCGCAGGTGGCGGGTCTGTACCCATCATTGGAGCCCACGACCGTGGATCTGATCCCCATCAGTGCCAGCGAGGCAGGCGAGGGAAGCCAAGCATCACGATCCAACTCGATGGTCTCGAGTCGATCTGTGACACGGCCGATGCCGTCGAGGCAAAGGAGCGTTGCGCGCGGAGCAGGCGAGGACAACAGAAGAGGGCTGTTGGAGGAGCCGGAGCTTGAGGACAGCAGACGCGACTCACAGGAGTCGCTTGAGTACCTCGATATTTAAGAATAGTGTCGCACAGTAGAAAGAAATCAAAATATCGCCGTTTGGTCTGTGGGGGCCATCTGACTAGAGAGGAGAAAAGCAACCCTGCATGTGTTTGGCTGTCAGCATAAGTTGCATCAAGCATCCAGCATTCACATCCATACATCCATTCATCCATACATCCATAGACCTGCACCACCCCACCCCATTGCCTTCTTCGCCCTCCCATCTCCTTTTCTTTTACCCTCCTGTACCCAGTCGGCTGGCATCCATCCATCCGACATCATCTCGCCACATTCCATACTATCCATCTTGCCTGAATCACTCTCCCGCCACCACTGCCCTATACTCTATCTCGAGCCCATCATGAACAGAAACGGAAATGGCAACGGCCTCCCGTTCCATTTCGGCAGTGCATCTCCCTCACGGCGTCCTGGCCTATCCTCAAATCCATCCTCCTCCTCCATCTCCTCTGCAAGCGCCAAGCGCCTGAATCCCGCAAAGTTCTTTGTCTTCATTGGACTATGCGTCGTCTCCTTACTCGTTGTTGGCAAGCTCTTTACACCACCAGAGGACAATATCATTACGGAGCCATCGACCCACAAAGAAACCAGCGATGAGATTGAACGGGAGCTGATTGTGCAGCAGATTATGGAGACCCGCAAATCTGCATACTCATTCGAGGACTTTACTGATGAAGGACTGCAACTGCTAGAGAACGAGCATCTCCTTCCTGCAACTGCAATCTTGCTTGGCTGGAAGCGGATCCAGGGACTCAAGCTGATTGTCAGCTACTTGGTCCGTTACCCGTACATCAAGCAAATCATCGTCTGGAACAACAACAAGGAGATCAAGCTTTCAAGACGGGACTTTGAGATGGACTCGAGCTTCGGACCCCTGCCGGAGTTGCAGGTGTACAACGCTGCAGAGAACTTGCATGATTTTGCAAAGTATATGTCCTGTTCACTGGCAAAGTATAGGCACTGCTACTTCCAAGACGACGACTGGCTGAACACACACATGGATGCACTCTACACCAACTTCTTGACAAGCCCCAACCTGATCCATACCAACACCCTGCCTCTGATCCAGATGGAGCACCGCCGCTGGACCTTCACCAACGAAGGTGTGTTTTCGTCGTCGGTGTTGTTTTTGCGAACTCTTTTTTTTGCTTCCAAAAGGACTTGGTGCTAGTCGTTTGATTGGTGCGATCCTTGGCGGGCAATTGGTCGCGCACACTAAGGCCATTAGTCCATGCCTTGCGTCCTTGCTTTTCCAATCTTGACCTCCCCCTGACTTAACGACCCCACGTGCATCTCTGTCTGCCTCTTAGATTTCAACATGCATGCCGGGTTTTCATGGATGGGCACAGGATCATATCTGCCTCGGGAGAAGGCTCAGCGACTGTTGGAGCAGCGCGGTAACACTACACTGGCGAAGGATCGGTTCAAGGTCATTGACATGTACTTCTCTCTCTGGACGAACCAGTACCCTTACCAACTCGTTAACTACCTGACACCGCTGGACCAAAAGAACGGATGGAGTACCGAAGGAGTCAATGACCATTGGAGTATCGTCTTTCGGAATATGGTATGATCTGTTGACAGTTGTGTTTGAATACGGTATCAGCGGGGATTGATATCATGACTGGACATGATGCTTACCTAACAATCCACTGGTCTATGTGAAAATTAGTTGGATGCCGCAGATCGGTTGTACTCGGCATTATTGGCGAACTTTGAAGTGACGGGCAAGGACCCTTTCCCGCGCAGGGAAGAGGAGCCGTATGTTAAGGACCGGCATACCAGGTAACGGGATTAAACATTGCTGCACAATATTTTGCCAAATAAGACGATTACGCAATAGTTTACTGATGTATCTTCTTTGAAATAGGTCACCGTGCTTCAACGACAGGTGTCTATTCATGACCAGTCTCGACCCATTCCCTGATCCGAAGGAAGTTGTTTTCAAGGGCGATCTGCAAACAATCGACGAACAAAATGCAAAGTTCATGGAGCTGGACTATCCAACAACAGAGTTCTGGAGGACATTTGCATATGTCCATGCAGTCGACAATGATCCGCTGACATGCTGGAACAGTTTCAAGGTTCCTCAAGCTGGTGACTCGTTTGGTCTGCGGTTTGTGAAACCAACGGCATTGAGGCGTCTAACAGTCACCTCCTCAAGGGCTTTGACAAGCTTGGAGGGGCAGATTACTGTGTTGGCGTCGAATCAACACGGTATTCATTGGGTAACATTTTCTTTGATCTGCTCAGCGTTGTCCAACGGATCTGTTGAGGCGCGACTGAATTACTTACGTTTCCTTCCTCATTTTCGCTGTAGACAACATGCCAACACGCGGCACGATACCCGTTCGCACACACGATGACGCTGGATATTGCCTGCCCGCCTTCACAGACGTTACCGCAGGGGATGCTACACCAGATCAAAGTCCAGCTGGAAGTAGATCTGGAAAAGTCGCTGGAGATCTGTGGCATGGATGCCGGAGGGATGGTTCTTTAGATAATTTTTGATCGCTGTGCTATAATATATTTCTTCTGTGTATCATTATGAAAAAAAACACCGCGTAGTAAGTCTGGGGATGTTCTCCTGAAAACCATGGGGTCTTTAGATGACGATGCCTGAAATCTCTCCAAAATAATACACCTCCAGATCCTGGATCTTACGTTCGCCCTTGAAGACAACAGGCACTCCAACGAAGGTGCCAAGAAAATGGAGGAGAGACGGAAAGCATTAGCGAAAGAGAACTCTTAGAAGAAAAGCAATCATTAGCAACACGATATTATTTTTTATTATTATTATTGATGCATGTTGCTTCCGAAAATCCGATCACGTGCACTCAAAAAAGCCCACGCCCAAAAAGATCCTGGCATTTCATGTGAAATGCAGTAGGCATCTTTCATCTCATTCTGCGCGCGATCTGACCTTTATTCCCGTGCAATTTGATACTCTGTGGATCCACTACGAAATGTTTTAACGGGTTGCCAGGCTGTCCCCTCTGGTATTTTGAGGACACTGCAGCTCCATCGGATTGGCCGGGTATCTGAGTAACACGTGGTTGAAAGCCCTTTCCCGCCATGGTTGATTGGCCATTGCCATCTTTTTATTTGGAGCCCTTGTTGGGTCCGTGGCCAATGACGTGGTGCTGACACAAACTGCCAGGGGAGCAGAGTTCGGAGTGTGCTACAATTAGCGTTCAGCCCAATAAAGAGTTTCACACCTTCATTGATCACCAACAACATTCGCATTTTTTGCATCAACTACCACGCTCATACACACCATTCCCTTATTACTCCGGCCTTGGCCTACCCCCGTACTCTCTTATCTCATGCACTGACAGTATTCCACTGCGGGCATTATAATACACTCTACAAAGAGGACAACCGTTATAGAGGCCCTCATATAAAGTAGACCAGCACTAGTCATTGCCTATTCCCTACTGCTTCATACCCTTGTACCGCCATCACGCCGGGATATAATGACAGTCAAAGGATACACTTTCTGCTACTATGTCTCCGGACACGGTATGTGTGCGATATGTTGTCTTCGCCGAACTTTAACTGCACAATGCACCTCTGTTCTCTCCCCAATTTTGAATTTTCTCCTGACGTATTTAATGACAAATATTCCGTATTCTGCATAGGATTCGGCCATGCAACCCGTGTTAACCAGATCATTACTGAGCTTCTGCAATCGTCCACCTCGCCGCTATCGACAGCGGTGCCGAATGGCCAATTGACAGAGCCAGAAGGCGCCGGTCCTGGGGTCGTGTCACCTGGAGCGGTAGCGAGACCAGGAACGCTGACAGGAGTGGGATCTGTTACTGGGCCGATAGCTACGACAACGATTCAGGGCGCGGCGTCTCGGCACACCATCTATATCGTCTCGGATGCGCCCCAGTTTATCTTTCAGGACGTCATTGCATTGGGGGCTATCTATCGAAACGCCAAGGTTGATGCGGGTGTCGTGCAGCCATTAGTGAGTTTTTTTATGTTTTTATTTTTGGATTCAAAACATTGGATCCACTTAAAAGCGCTAACTGCTAAAAAAAAAAAAATGCTGTCATTTAGGCGTATTCGGTGGATAGGCAAAAGACGATCGAGGGCGTAAAGAGCTTTTTGGCAAGACGCGAGGAGATTATTCAGTACGAAGTCTCATGGCTAGCACAGGTTGGCGCTAATTGTGTACTCGCAGACGCCCCCTTCTTACCTTGGTTAGAGCTCTCT
>MU616816.1:13529-39570 GCA_025201705.1 Dissophora ornata | reverse complement strand
CTGAAAAGGCCGAAAGGCTGAAAGGAGGTCCAAGCGCCGACTTAGAAAGGGAGAGAGAGAGAGCCTTGAAAACAGGTCGAGTGGGTTCGTTTAGAAAAGAAAGAGAAAGAGAAAAAAAAGCGGCATGAGGTCTCCAACTTGAGGCGCACATCCTAGGTGTCTACGACCGACGTTAAGACGTACGAGCCTTGTGGACATAACAGATCTCCATGGACAGGGCGCGCATAAGTTTTTCTCTGCAAGTGTGCAGAGAGTCCAGAGTCCAGACAGCCATGAGGTCAGAGGAGCACAGTCGCGCACTGAAACTTGGCGCGCAATTACAGCACCAACGCGAGGACTTGCCAAGTGGGGGTTCAAACTCTGTGCCAGCAGCGATGACGCACAGGAAGGATGCGGGAGCAGAAACCGGGTATATTACAAATTGTATTTTTGCTCCTGCGCAGCGCATCTCGTTTGGCGTTCCCGCTGTCAATTTACTTGTTCTGCGTCAAACTTGACTGCGCTTCTCAGACAAATGTGAATAAATACCTCCTGTCCCTTGCTACATCCTTGTCACCAACCTTCCATTCGCCCTAATCAGCTTCAATTTGAAATTCTACAGCAGCACATCGTCACATTCAATCAGCGTCTTCAACCATGGCCGACAACACTTCCAAATACGGTCTCACCGCCCGCCCCGCCGACCAGGAAAAGGACAAACCCGAGAACTCCTCCCCCAAAAGAGTCCCGATCTCTGCCCTGAAGCCTCCAACTACTCCGCTGGCAACTCGCATCGACTCGTACTGCAAGTCCAAGTTGCCCGAAGACACTTATAGACATTCACTGCGCGTCTACAGCTACGGCTGCGCCATCGCCCGCGAATGCTACCCCTCCTTCGCCCTCACCCCCGGCAGCGCCTTGGACGAAACATGGTTCTGCACAGCCATGTTGCACGACATCGGGACTACACCTGAGCACATCTCGAGTACTCGTCTCTCGTATGAGTTCTGGGCAGGCTATCACGCCCTGGACTTACTGCAGGATGTCAAAGTCAGTGGTGGGGGTAAGGGCGTCGCGGAGAAGGATCAAGCGGAGAGTATTGCAGAAGCGATTATCCGTCATCAGGATGTCCAGCCCATTGGGAGCATTAGTTTGTTGACGAGGTTGATCCATTGGGGGACGTTGTTGGATAACATTGGGGCGGGGGTAGAGCTTGTTGACAGGGGGACGATTGAGGGAGTTTGTGAGGAGTATCCCAGGAAGGGGTGGTGTGGGTGTTTCAAAGCGACGGTGGAGGAGGAGAAGAAACTTAAGCCGTATGCGATGGTCAGTAGGATTGATGGGTTTGAGGAGATGATTGAGAAGAATGGGAAGAGTGGACCCATGAGCCAGTGGGATTAGTTGGACGCGTGAGATCTGTGAGGAAAGCAGACGTTGTAAAATTGATGAATAAACTTTTGTGAGATAATCGCATTTGCACCCAAATTGCATGCAATCAACCTGGGTTAGTTTGACTGTTGCTGGAACAAAGTCTTCTCCTCGCTTAAAAAAGATGTTATGAACAAGGCAAGGGATGGTCATATGCGGGACAGAAACAAAGGTGAAGCTATTTTTTCCTTTGAGCTGCTCTATGACTTATGTAGTCTATGTTTCATATACAGTGAGTAAAAGGACAGGTGCTGCGACAAGCGCCTAGAGGACGCCTTATTGATGTTGTGAACGTATATACATATCAGGGGCCGTGGCACGATCAACAAGCTGACCCGCCACCGCCAGGACGATTAGCGCGTCGTGGTGGTTAGTGCGTCGGGGTGGCAGCGGGCGCCGCCAGTGTGATGGGCGGTGCGATCGGGAACGATGAGCTCCCGGTGAGGCCAGTGCTCTCCATCATCTGCATGTGCCCGAGCACAAACATGTTGGCGGTGTCGGCGAACGAGCGCATCACGGTGTTTTGCGTGGTGCCGCGGACCGTTCCGATGAGCTCAAAGATCTGCCCGTGTGCGAAACGCAGCCACTTTACGTAGGTGACGTCGTAGTCGCGGCCCGACTGGCTCTGGATATCGTTTATCCAGCACTTTTGCACCGTGATCGGCTCGGTGGGCAGCTTGACACCCAGCTGCTGCCCGACGGCACGCACTGCCGAGTCCAAGAACAAGTGCTGCGCGTCGATTGCGACGCTGATCTGCCGTACCTTGGCGCTCTTCGCCCGCGTCGTCGCCTCCTGCGCCATTGGCATCTCCCAGAGGCTGGCTAGTCGAACCTTGCGCACCAGCTCACGGTCAGCCGCGGTTAGCGGCCCCCACTTGGTGTTCCAGATGGCACTGTCGATCGCGCCCGAGGGGGAAGCATAATTGCATGCCATATCATCCTTTCCACCATTGTCACCCTTTCCACCCTTCCCACCCTTCCCGCCCTTCCCACCACCTTGATGGTAGGCATTCACGCTGTCCAAGTTGGGATGGTTGTTGGAGAGGACCATGGGGTCGGTTTTTGGAACTGGAGTGGCAGGGGCTTGTTGCTTAGACGCTTGAAGCTCATTCAAAGCCATAGAGCTAAGCATGACATCTTGTTCCATCATCGATGAAGCTTGCAATGGAGTGCATCCAAGCGCCTATCCACAATAACAGCAACAGCAGCAGCAACAACAATAGAAAAAAATAGCGCGTTAATAAAATTCCAAGGAATGACAAAGACATTTGCAAGGCGAGCGTTGAATAGAGAGTTTGGTTGTTTTTAACTTACAGGATCCAAGAAAGCATTGTCAGGTCCATTGGAGATCTCGATGAACTGCTTAAGAGTATTTCGATTAGCCTTTGTGGCCTGAGCGAATTGACCCTTGTTGGTCTGAAGATATGTTGCAATGACGTTATCGCTTGATTCTTGATCAATGGCACCAAGGAAGGGAGTTGTAGGGCAAGGTTTACCCATCTTATCGTTACCGACAGGTGGGATAACGGCACCTTGACCTCCATCAGCAGCATGAACAGCACTGAAGAAGGCGGCGGAGTTACATAAGGGAACTTGACCAAAGGCATCGTTGTTGGACAATCCATTCATGCAGCTCTGGGTGTCGCCAGCCAGAGTGATTGAGTTGGCATTGGCTCCGAACCATAAACCGACCACAGCGTTCCGGGGCAAGGTGGGTGCGACGGGCTTGATCGCGGGTTGTGTACCTGGGGTATGACAATAATGAAATAAAGCTTAGTATTTATCACACTCCGAGTACAAAAATTCGCACGACACAAAGTAAAACACGTGTCTAGCCTAGGTCCTCCTCATTACAACGACCGAGACGCGACTCTGACAGTCATATGTCCACAAGCAGTGCGCGATGCAGAAAATACCTATATTCCCAATTATATTACCTTCATTGATCACAAGAGGATGGTATACACCAAACGTCTTGGTGTCAGGGTCAAAGACAGTTGCTTCAACAAAGACCTGTTGGTTTGGATTGGTTTGGTCGCAGTTACCCTTTTTGAGGATAAATGGAGTGGCAAGACCTTGAGCTGTAAGAGGATTCTTTGGCAGCTGAAGGATACAATCATTGTTCTGTGCAAATACATCACTGGTAAGGGCGAGGATAGTTGTCAATGAGAGGATGAGGGTAGAGACGATATTAACCATCTTGTAGTGATGATAATGTTAATGTTAATTGTTTGCCGTGAAAAAAAGGAGTAATCAAAGTTGAAAGAGATTATTTTTGACAAGGAAAGTAGGTCTTCACAAAAAAAAAAAAAAAATAAGGATGTAGCAGAAAACCCAACAGAAATTTGGCGACTTTTTATGGCATACCAAGCTCGTACCTGTCGCGAATAAATGTTTCACAACCGCAGAGGTGCGTGCACCAGCAATTCTCGGTAGTGGCGATAACGAGGATTGAAAAATCAATGCCCGGGAAGGTCTACATAGTTGAAATGAAATTCATTTAAAATTATAACTCTCGTTTCCCATGACCGTGGGGGTCCTTGTTGGTAAAAAGAAAGTACAGAAAACTCTCTTTTTTGCGAATCTGCCACTCTCTAGACGGCCCACATGTACATTTCAAGCAAAGTACAGTCAGAACCCGAAACAAAGGATCCATGGCTATGAAGGAACCATAAAAATAATATGTGTTTGATATTGTACGAAAGTGTATGCACCGTCAACACTTTAATATTGAAACACGCGGGTATTATCCACTACGTGCTATCCATGCCAGGATGTCGGGGGGACCATATGGTGATCGATCGTCTCACGCATTCGATCAAATAATGGCACCGAATTTAAGAATGCTGTACTACGTGATCGTGCCCATGTGGTGTATTACGCCATATCATTCTCGTCGTAACGGGCTGAACGCTTTGTGGCGACATCCAAACTTGCTAGCACCAAGTGCATTCATGCGGGTGTTTCAACTTGTGGCCAGCATGAACCAGGTGTACAATGTGCTATTAATACCAAGATGGCGACGATACACAATTCAATGCCCTTCTCTCTATCTCCTGGATGTCAACTACGATTGGCTGGTGAGCTGGACATACGAAGTGCACTCATGACTGAGAAAGAGATGCTGAAACGCGTGGACAGTATGGGCCCAAATTGCGTTTCCCATCACGAATCCTGGCCTCATTAAATGCGGTTGTAGAATGGAATTGCAAAATGGAGGAGTCTAGGCAACTATTGCCGATGGGCGACTACGAAACAGTCGCCGAAACTGCTTGGTAAAATTTACCCTACAGCAGAGGGTGGCGCTAAAAAAAGAGTACTTTGTCAAGAGAACGACTTCCTTTTCCCCGTATTCTTTTTCGACAAGACTTGCTTTTTGTTATGCTTGTAAATTATTAATCTGCCTAGCGTGGAAGCATACGGTCCTTGCCGAGTTGCGGAGAGATGTACAGTACAATGTCGGCTTTCTGCAGCATGTCAATGTTTCGGCCATGATGCTAAAAAAAAAATTAGTGCTTTAGCACTAAAGTAAGGAGACAGCATCCACTTGTGTACAACATCGTCGAGAACCATCCTTCTTCCGGTTATGAGTCAGGGTAGAATACACGGCTGATTGAATCATACCTTGCAACGCCTACCACTCCAAATAAAGCAAGCTACTAGCCTGGCAATGTGATGAACTAACACGCTGAACCAGGAGTTGGCTGTGTGCCAGCTAATTTAAGACAGCAAACCAACAGAGTAATTACGCGGCCTTGAGACGCGCAACGGCACTTACCCCCCTCCACCTATCATCACACAACCAAGAGTAAGAGTGAAGGGACCCCTCATGGACCTGGGACGAAGAAACAAAACAACAGCGATATAACTTGCGCTGCGGATGGCGGGAGGACGAATGAACTGATGGCTGATGCGGGGAGGTGAATGATGCTCAAAAGCAGGTGTAGCGCATCCACACAAAAGGGTGGTCCGCAGAGGGAGGTGTGATATCCTGCGACTCCAAATGGTGGAAAAGCTTGCATCAATGAATATGGCGGAAGACATTAGCGCGCCTGTACCTCGTGCTTTATTCACATCGATCCCTTCTCCCTTGCCCTCCTTCATTCTCTTCCATGATCGCTGCAACTTACCTCTAGCGTCGCCATCATGTTCGTTTTCGATCTCTTCTATATTGCCGGTGGAGGCTCCATATCGAACGCGTTCGCACCCTTGGCTTCATCTTCAGGCAGCGTCGGCACACTCAAGGACCTCATCAAAGCCAAGAACGCCAACTATTTCCACGACATCGATGCTGATGAGATCACGCTCTGGAGTGTCTCCATCTCCATCAAAGATGAGGAAGACGATGTTGCTGTCGAGCTGGATGGGCTCTCACAAAAGAAGAAACTTCGCCTGCCAACTCTCCTTTCCAAAGAGTTTCCCGATGAGCTAGCTGAGGAAGCAATCAATGTTATTGTCCTACGTCGCCAGTGATACATTGTCTCTTACTTTGGGACCTGTACTTGCATTATTATTTTATTCCGCAGAAACTCTAAACCTTACTTCAGGTAATTGCACCGACCATGTCATGCTGAATGATCCTCCAGTCTCGAACGGTCTGTCTCATCTCCTTTCCTGTAAACAGGCGCCTGAATCGCCGCTCGCCAACTTCCTTGACCGTATTGTGCGAGGTCAGGAGAATCTGCCGCAAACAACTGGAAGTGTCCCTGGGTTGTCAAGAGTATGGCTTCACAAGCAAGAAGAAACAGCTCACATGTGGCCCAGTCAGCTGTTTTTGGATCTACCAAACCCCCTCTACAGCAAATGCACCATCGAAGTGACTAACATCGAACCCCATCTTGGAGCCGATTGGAAGGTGCGGTTCCGGGAATGTACTTATTTTTGGCGGCTGCGGAAAAAACCCGTGGCTTAATAGAGCTATTGTCGCAGCACTGGGGATTGTACTTTAATGCTTCTAGGGACGATTTAGGGGCTGATGACATCTATCTGAGGTCTGGACACTCCTCCGGGTTTGCCCACACATGTTCATAGACGTTTTCAATCTTTTATTTCTATGGAAATATATCTGTTGCCAGTTGTCCAAGAAGAGTTTCAGGCGAGCTCGGAAATCATGGAGGCTTGCTCGCATTCCAGGAGCAGGACAAGCTGCTTGTCGTCCGTGATGAGGCACGATCCTTGGAGACACGCCAAACTCAAACTCATTGCATTGTACTGCTATATCTCCAACGCTCCGTTGACGACCAATGTAGGCCGCGTAACATGCGTGTTGTTTCTCAAACAGTCTCGTTAGTCACTTTACCTAACACTTCACCACAACAATAATGTCGCAAAAGCGAGGAAAGAGAAACAAACGGCCCCCTCTCCGCTGGCATCAGATGAGTGACAGTGAGCATAATTAGGCGCAGAGGCTTCCTAGACCGCGGCTGAAAGGTCTCATCCGCGTGAATATACAATCAAACACATGGTAGCGTAGTATATCCCACCCTCATATACACGTTAGGGACAATGAAAAAAAAATGGTGTCATGGAAGGGGGAAAGCTCCTCAGAACAATCTCAATGACTGTCGGAAATGGTGAGCCTCAACAGGATTTCCTTGCTGGCGAAGAATAAATGGACAAAACGCCCAACACCTTCGATGAAGATCTTGGCAAGTGGAAAAGGATAATGACTCTGAAAGGGAGGGACAGGGCCACCAGTAAGTAACAGTGCTTTTTTCGCATAATGCGCACGGATGAGATCAACTTTCTTCCGAGGAGGATATTCGCGTAACGTGGTCCGAGTCCCTTGTCAATGGAGCATCCAGACGGGACGTAGATATTAGTCCGCGACAGCTGTTTCACCGCGGGGCAATTGGAGCGTCCAGATGTCTGTAAATTGAACGAAGCAAGATTGGAGCGGTGAAGCATTGATCGCAATATAAATATGTAGTCTGCTCTATGTTGGCTGGTGCTTGTCCAGTCCCTCCCATGTTCGCAAGCGAGGGAGGGGAATGTCGATCAGATGGGCATCTGCTGCATTGTTGATGTCGATGATCAAAACAGTCTTGTAGACACCGACATATCCCTGGCATGTTCAACAGTTGGGGATGATAATAATCAAAATATTAGCCACATCTCTCTTATCAGTCATCAGCGATCGCTCATTCAAATGCACCACAGCATCTATATTTGGGATGTGTTGCATGCATGCTTGTGAGTCGTCTTTGCGACTATAAAACCCCCGATCCAGGCACAGATTCGCAAATCCTTCACAAGCAATCCACCCTCCTCTCTACCTTCCTCACACAACCCAAAAACACACATTCACAAACATGATGTCCACAGTACGCGCCGCCGCCCCCAGGGCCTTGATCACCCGCCGTCTCATCTCCAGCTCTGCATCGACGAATGCCGCAGCCTCGATCGGCCACAACACCACCGCCAAGGCCACTGCCTACACCGTCCTCGCAAGCACAGTCGTCGTTGCCAGCGCCTCGCTCCTGTTGAAGGACGAGGTCGTCTACTGGACCCCAAACGTCCGCAAGTAAAAAACCATTACCGACGGTTTTCTGGCCAAGCAAGCGAGAAAAGAACGATCTGCATCACATATACCCGTGTAACACACACACGCACGCACACATACACCCCTCACGAATGGCATTGTCTACCCTGCTCCGCTCCTTTTTTATACGCATGTTTGCATCTTTGCTCGCCTTTTTTTTTATAGAGAGCTATAGAAGAATTTTGAGATGGAATGATCTCTAATATTAATAATAATTGCTCGATCGCACACACACACTGCAAAACTGACTCACAGCTCCGACAGTCTTTCTACGTCCATGTCGACTGCGTTTTTGAATTTATTGTGCTCGAAAAAAAAAAAAAAAAAAATCTAGTGTTGCAGGCTCACAGCTGGGACACGCTCAGAAGCCGCGGCTATTTTTGATAACGTAGAAGCCGAAGAATGGGAAACGAACCATCTTCTTTGGCTAGCTGTGTGTCCAATCCCCTGCTGTTGTGGGCAGAATGATTGGACCAGAAACACTCCCGCGCAATGCCATCTCTTGTTCACGCAAAATGCGTAGCCCAAGACGAGAAAAAAAAAAAGGAGAGCCGATAAACCAAAGTTGCGAGGGGGGCGTGCTCCGCTGCCTTCCCTTCATGACCAGGTCATTTGAGGTGAGCATGGGCCTATGAATGCCGAGATGCATCCCTGTCGAGTATGCTTCTTGGTCAGAGGTAGTCGTCAAGACACACGGTGCCAAAAAGGGTCAAGAAATGAAAACGTGTTTCGTGTGCCATGGCCACATGCCAACTTTAATAATCGTGCCGACCGATACTAAACCAAATACCATATCGTCGACTCAGCTATCTAACAACGACATGCAAGGGAATCAAGGCCATGTGGAGCGAGGATAAGGATCTGACAACAAGAAAACCTTGGGGTAGGAGTGTGTCAGCCCATTCAGTGGGGTACTACACAACACGGTAGCCCTTGTTCATGTGGTACAAGCTCTCAGTTCCCTGCTCAAAACAGGCATGTTTTGTGGCGGCATGCGTGCTTGTATATCGCACATATTGCATCGTTGCGCTGTGTGCCTGCCGCCTCGGCAGAATAATGGCACGATTACGGCACGACATGAACGATATCGATTGCGATGGATTGGTCACTGCGCTTTTTCATTTTTCCACGGCCCTACTTCTTTTGGCTTAGTCACTCGCCCACCCACTCACTCTCGCCCCCAAGCCCCTTATCTTCAAAGCACACAGCAATACTAAGCACCGCTCAATTTGTCAGACGAGTCTCGGTCTCGGGTGGTGGAAATAACTGTTCGACAGAGAGCGCGGGACGACGGGATTGCCGTACGCCGCTCTGAGACAACAGCACTTAATGACATGGGCCAGCCACTATTTGAGGCGATGCCGGTGTTAGGCTGGGCAAACAGCGGGTGTGATCGTAATCGTCGCAAAGAGGGCGTCAAGGTGGACACTGGCAAGTGCATGGGGAGTGCATGTCCACAACAGCAGCGTTTGGGCAAAGACCCTCTGGGCTTGCCCCCGCATTTTCGCCTTTTGCATGTGTAATGATGACTAGTTCCGCACTGACTGAGAGCATCGACTCGCGTACAACCGCCCAACCTTATATAAAAGGACGACGTCGTCTCCTCTTTCTTTCTCCTTCCTCCTTTGTTTCTCCAACTCGTTGTCCATCTTTGTTTCTTCCAGCCCATTCCTGTTCCTTTCCAGCCAAAACCAAAATCCTCCCTCTAAACTCACCTACACATCACATTTTCTCGCACGCTTTTTTTTTCGTCTACACCCAGAACACCCAAGTATTACACAATGACGACCGTCGCTTCCCCAGCCATGATCGCCTCCGGCTCCTTCTCTAACAACAACAAGGCCAAGCCAGTATCCGTCGCAACCGCTGTCTCGCCCTTCGCCATCGATATCCGCGCCAGTGCCCGCGCCAGTGCCCTCGCAGCGCTCGAGAAGAGAACCCCACCTCAGGCCCCACCTCAGCTCTCATCCTCAGTCGTGTCCTCAGATAGCTACGACTCGCTCGATGAGGAAGAGGCTGTGCGCTCTGTGCGCCCATTCTCAGTAGGACCAGTAGCAGCACGAGGTGGTTGCGAGGCCTGCTCTCGTCGTCAGTCGCAGCAGTTCTTCTTCCCTAACCAGTCCAGGTTCGAGTCCGCAGTGCCTCAAGTCGTTAGAGCTCGTGATATCCATCTGAAGGACCATCCCATTGTGGAGGGTGCCTTTGCCGAGTACGAGGCTCTGTACAATGCTGACTCGCTGGTGACCAAAGACGGCGTTCATATGGTCCGGTTACTCTAAAAACGAGAACCCGGCTGAGGAGAGGAAAAAAGGGAAAGAATGATCTTGTTGTTCTCGCAGACTTGAGCGATGCAGGCACTCGTTATACATAGCCTCTTTTTTTTTTTTATTCCTATGCATCTGTGAAGCACGCGTGAACAGCTGTTTTTTTTTCTCCTATTTCTTTATTTCACTCCCTACTCCAACAACACCAAATTATACATACAAGAAAAAAAAAAATAGCATCCAGAGACTTTGAGCAAGCAAAAACAAAAAAAATGAACAATCGACTGGCAGAAATCATATTCATATTAGGGGCATTCCGTTGCGAATAAAAAAAGCTCCATCTACAAAAAAAAAATCTACAACGCATGATGAGAGAGCAGTAATGACACTATGGTTTTCTCAGCGCTCTGAAAATAGAGTTGATGGGTAGCCAATGACAGCCCATTGATCGCTCTCTATTTTATTTTTTTGGATCGCGAGTGGTGCAGTCAGTTCACACTCACAGACATAACGTAAAATAAAAAAAACAGACGGCCCAGGCGCAAGCTTAAAAAAAAAAAAAAAAAAAAAAGTCGCCTCCATTTCTTTATTCCTGTCCATTCAACGAGGATGGGGTGTGGGGAGTGTGCCGTGTGCTGTTTGCCCGTGGGAAGAATTTAGGCTCTGCACCCACAGTTCTCAATTCTTTTTTTATGACTGTCCGCGCGATCATGATTCTGAGTTTCGAATAACGTTTTGGGGGTCTATCCGGTAAACCCACCGTGCAGCCAGATGAACGAATGAATGGAGGCAACCGGGCGTGGCGCTGCTCTCCGGGCATGAACGGAACGACACCAACGCCAGAAACAGCAGCAGGACGAAGTGGGTGTCCACGGAAACAAGACCCGTTCGACACGGACCAAAAAAAAATAAAACATCAGCTGCAAGTCCGACAGGAGGCACATTTCTGTCTGTGTCCGTCGGTTTCATGCAAAACACGAGGAAAATAAAATGGCGACAGGGCGAGAACACAAACACACGACATGCTTTGTAGAAACAGGAATAGAAGAGGGTTACTGCCTCTCGCTTTTGTTTGCAGTATGGTCGAGGACCCAGGACTTTTTATTTTTGTTTTTGTTTTCCTGCACATACATCCATACATACATACAGTATGCACCTCGTTACAAACGGGACCGGGGCATGCGACTGCACTCCTCACGCTGCTCTCGCTTTGCTCTTACCCTCCCGTGCCTCCACATTAATGACAACTGTTAACCATGATCGTTATGAACACGCAGATACATTTATCAAACACATTCATTTCTGGTGTGACCCTGAGGGCATTCGTTGTGGTTGTGTGCTGCAGACAGGTTTCGAAGGCTGTTCGTAAACAAGCCCCATCTCCATCTCTCTGCCCAGTTGCGCATGCAAAAGCACCCTTTTTTCCCTTTTTCTTTTTTCCGTTTTCCTTTCCCTTTTTTTCCTTTGCTGCTCTCCTGTTTTCGATGGCGTGTTCGTATTTTGTATCCGTGTACATTTTTTTTTCCTGGGCGAATTTAATGTTCCCGTTTTGGGAGAAACTGGGGTAAAACCGAAACCATCCGTCCAAATCTGTCCTTCACTGTGGTGCATTTCACGTGTAAACACAAAACGAACGAGCACCCGGACTTTGAACGCCTTTCATATATTCAAAACGCACGAATCAAGACCGGGTCTCGGGAATGGAAGGGACCGGAAGCAACGCATGTCGCCCACACGACTGCGTGAGAGCAAGACGCATTGCATCAGCGACGTGTCGTCGCAGTGCAGAAGGGGAAGAGTGTCCCGATCAGTTGCTCACCTGAGGGTCTGGCCCTCATCTGAAGATGCACGGCTCAAGCTAAACCATAAGCAGTCGAAATCTGATCAACAGCTTCGATAGTTTGGTGACTCGTTCCATCTGATGGATGGTGCTACAAACGCGTCTGTGGAAAATGTCACATTGGATATCTTTGCCAGGTCCAACCCCTCTTTGCTGAAATGATCGTACCATGCTCTATGCTACAACCCCTGCAATATGAAGCATCGCACAGAGTTCTCTTTATTGCTATCAGACACTTGGCTTCGCCCATCACAAAAGCCCTAAATAACCGCTGTTATGGATATAGATCAGCACTCAATGTGCGCAATGTACGTCCATCACTTCGCGGGCGTATAAAGAAGGGCTTCGCCTTGCCAGCACCAGCATGGAATCGACGCTCTTACTACTATATTCAACGAACATTCGCTCTTCCACTCTGTCATAGCTCCGACTGACTGAAAGAATCACACCCTAACCTTTCGCTCAACGCCGTTTATGCTCCTGCGACTCAAAATCACCATGTCGCGCCGTTTACTGTCCATCTCTCTCACACTCCTTCTAGTCTCCGCCTTGACCCTTGACGGTATCCACCCCATCTCTGTCTCGGCCGTTCCTGCAGCTACCTCCTCGTCCTCGCCTTCTTCTTCTGCCGGCACTGGCTCTTCTCCTGCCTCTAATGCCGATGGGGTCTTCTCTTCGCTGGACACCGACGCCTCCCCCGAACCCTCCTCTCCATCCTCTTCCTTGACTTTGCCAACCGGCACAGGGTCGTACCAGTCCATTATTGGTCTGGAACATCCGTCTCCACAGTTGGCCTCGATCTTGAGGAATGACGGGTTTAACACTGGGGCCTTGTCACCTTCTTCGTCCATGGTCTATATGGTCCCGCCGGTCAATATTCCACAGATTCAGCAGCAGATTCAGCAGCAACAAGAACAACAAGCACGGCAGCAGTGGCAGTATGCTCCGTCAACGCTCGCAGCTCCCAGCGGTGCGACATCTAGCAGTGCTGGTGGTGCTGACATTAGCACTGGCAATTATCAGGGGTCTTTGGTCGCGGGTTCAGGACAGCAAGGTGCTCAGGCCCAATCCTTTTACACGCAGCCTCAATCCCAGTCCAATGTGCAAGCTCAGCCTCAGCCCCAATCCCAGCTTCAGTCCCAGCCCCAGCCCCAGCCCCAGCAGCAGCAGCAGCAACAGCAAGCGCAACCTCAGGCCCAGCAGACGCAAACGCAGTATCCTTCGACGAGCAAGCGCGACGTTACATCGACTGGCGGCTCGGGTTATGGTTCTAGCCAATACACCTCCTCTCCTCTCTACCCTGGCAGCAACGGACTGTTGTGCAACTTTGACACGACGACTAAGGGGCTCTTGCACTGCTCTGACGGTGCGGCCTATCAATCTGTCAGCTCGCTCAAGAGAAGATCTACGGCCGGTATGAACTCAAATTCAAGCTCGGGCTCGGGCATGTCGAGCGGGTCGCCGTCAATGCTTGGAGGGTCGTCGGCCTGGAACCCTGCAGTGTACAGCGGTCCAGGCGGTCAAGGCGGTGCGATCTTGCTGTCTCCCGAATATGGACAGAGACCGGCCTCCCAGCCCCCGACTTTGACATCGCCGCCGCAGAAGAGCAGCAGCAATGACGGCAGCGTGCAGCGTAGACGAGCCGTAACGATGACAACAATGAAGAAGCGCAGTTCAACGGGCGCGCCCGCATTTGACACCAACTCGGGATTTGGATCTGGATCGGAGTTCGCATCCGCATTTGGCTCTGGAAGTGGTGGCACAGGGTCGCCGTCGTGGCCGTCTTCATCTTCGGAGCCATCATGGTTGTCTCCTTCTTCCTCGGAAAATGAGTGGCCTTCATCGGCCTCGTCCTATGAGTCGCTTGTGTCCTCCATAGGCACTTCCGGATCGTCGGCTTG
This sequence comes from Dissophora ornata, assembly GCA_025201705.1. NCBI lineage: Eukaryota > Fungi > Mortierellomycota > Mortierellomycetes > Mortierellales > Mortierellaceae > Dissophora > Dissophora ornata. The sequence continues at coordinate 25,617 of MU616816.1, read as the reverse complement.
GCCTACCTCTGCCATGGGAGAGTCCTCAGCATTTGACAAGTACAGCAGTGGTAGCGGAGGTTCTCATGGTGGATCCTACGGCGAAGGCGACGGTCGCTATTCCAGTTGGACCAAGCGTAGCGATTCGCTTCTTGCTCCTCCTCCTTCATTCTTGAACCCGGACTTCAACAGCAATTTTGATAGCCCTGACATGGACGGAGCTATTAGCAAGTATGGCGGTGGTGATAGTAGTAGTAGTAGCCTTTATGGTGGCTCCTACGGCGGTAGTGGTAGCAGTAGTCGCGGCTCTTATGGTGGCTCTTATGGTGGCTCCTACGGCGGCGGCAGCAGCAGTGGTAAAGGCTACGACAACAATTGGAGCAAACGCTGTGATCCGGCTCTGGACCCAGACTTTAAGACCAACCAGTTCAGCAGCAGCTCTGGTGGCGATGTGTGCGCTGATGGTGGCGACGACTCTGATGACAAGTACGCCTCAAGCAGCCAGTACAGCTCTGACCATGGATCATCTGGATACGGCAATAGCGTCTCTGACTATGGGTCGGGCTACGGCTCAAGCCACGGTCCAGGCTATGGTTCGGGCAATGGTGGCAAGTCCTACAGGGACAAGCGACAAGACGTGGCTGGAGAGCTGAGCAAATATGGGGCGCAAATGAGTCCAAGCGGAGGTACGAGCAACCAGTACTCCTCTGTCTATGGCGGTTCCAGCTATGGCTCTGGCGGCCCCGGATACGGATACAGTGGCAACTCTGGTTATGGGTATGGGTCGAACTATGGTTCTGGCAGCAGCAAGTCTAAGCGGCAAGCTCCAAGTGGAGGGCCTGGAGTAGCACCAGCAGGGAGACCGGATTCGGGTTCGCATCCGAATGTGATCCCAGTGCCAATCGATATTGATACGCTTGTGTACCCAGACGGCACGATGACCTTGTTGCCGCCCGGAGGCAACTGAGATCGGCTCCGTGATCATTAGATCTTTCCCCGTATCCGTCTCCATGGATGCCTTGAATGTTCTCAAGCTCGCAATAAAAGACAATAAATGACAAAGAAACGAACGGGTTGTTGCAATAGCAATTGCTGAGTATACCCGCTCATATGCAAGGACTTTGCGGCACTACCTCTGCAGAGTCAACATAATATGAGTGCAGCGCGGCACTTTCGTTGCATTCCGCGCGTTCGAAGTGATGAGCAAGATCGATGGGCGGAGATGATGGGATGGGCGTAAGATGAGAGAATCCTTCGCAATCGACATGAATTGCTGCAGCACGGGTCACGTCGCACCAACTGCGAACATGGATGGACACAGACGCGTCCCACAAAACCTTCTTGCGCTCCTCGACATTCGCCTGGTACAGTATTCAAAAAATGTAAGCATTTATTCCTTGCCCATTCCAGAGCTGTTGAAAGTTCAGTGTGTGAGAGGAGGAAGATACGGAGGAGAGGAAGAGAACTGTAATTCTTATTCAGAGATCAAGTGTTGGTTGAAACGGCACTGTGGGCAGGAAGACCTCCATGAAACAAAGCAATGCTCATGGAAGCGGTGGCCACAGATCAGTTTTTCTGCATGCACATGCATCGGCTCCAGGCAGATAGTACATATTTCGCTCTCATCCAGCTCGGCGGCTTCGATGACGACACGCGCCCAGAGAGTTTGGTTGGCTGGGTCGAAACATTGGTAGACATTCTCTTCAATTACGCTCTCCCATTCGGACGAATATTGCTGCCCTGTTGCCTTGACGCCATGGAGCCGATACTTACAATGCATGAACCCGACAGTGACAGGTTCATTTCTGTTGCTCTTTTGGCAGATGGGGCATTTGAATCGTTCCTGGGATAGTTCGATGGTTCCGAACTCGCGCATACAAATGACTGGATAGTCGCGAGTACATTCGCACTTGCATTCGACGTTCATTCCCGGAGCAACGATGCGGCCTGGAGGGGCCCACCTGGAAAGCTTGATATTGGTTACGCCAGAGGTGTTAGAGATATCCGCGAATGGCACAACTGAGCCGCTGCGACCGCCACGCAAAGACAACACCAGGTGCAATGTTGAGTCAGGGAGAATGTTGTAACGATCCAGTGTTTTCCCGTCCTGGAGCTGCTTATTAACAAAGATAAGCCTCTGCTGATCTGGCGGGATCCTGTCCTTTTTCTGGATCATCTTCTTGAGGTTATAAACAGTTTGGTGAGGATTACAGGTGAAGGGAAGCGTCTTTCCAGTAAGTGTTCTCACGAAGAACTGTATTTGTTGATCCTTCCACGAGCGATAAGTCAAGCTGTTGCCAAATATTCGATAGTGTGAAATAGATTGCTGAAGGTCTTTGGCAGGCACGCCGTTGATGAAAATCTCGCGGGAATAGATCTCGTCGTCGTTCTCGCCGAGGCTGTTGGACACCCGTTGAATCAGGAAGAAGATGGGCTCGTCGTCTCTGTAAGGGACCGAGACGGACTTGCCAGGCTCATTTGCAATGAGAATGTCGAGTTTAGCAGGCATGATAGAAATCGACTCAAGTGGATGGGAGAGTGGATGAGAAGAGTGAATTTTGGGGAGGGGCTTCAAGTGAGGTTTTATTTCTCAGGATTTGGTGTCAAAGCAAACTTCTGTAACCGTCTTTTAGTTTGGGCACTCTTCGACAGGTTGGATGAGCTGTTTGAACCTTTCTAGACTTCATCAATAGCGCACAATGTGCCACGGGTATTGAATCACCGATGTTTCAATTCAGTTGACATGTGGGACAACTAGCTTTAATAATTCAGACCGCTGAACGTTGGACTCCTAGGCCGACCGAATCGGTCGCCTTTCCTGCATATGCCTATCTCGCAGCCGTGACATCTCTCACTATCGTGCGGGGCCGTGATGATACTCTCACCCGGATTCCGCAATTCCGGTTCTCTCAAGTCTTTCCAAAGATCAAATGCCCTCACCACTTTGTATACATAGTTGTCAATGTCCACCTCGGGCTCCGCATAGTTATTACACGCCTTGCATTTCTGCGAGTGCAGCAGAGTGCGGTATCTGTTGGAGGTCGAAAGCCAGAGCTCAGTCGCAATAATTCCTGAATTCCAGACACGCGGATTCTTCGGCCTGCATTTCGTGCACGTAAACTTTCCTACGATGGAGCGCCCACCGTATCTCCCGTCTTTCCCGACTTTAAGATTTTCATCGTACACAAGGGTGTAACCTGCCTCTTTGGCCAATGCTTCGTGGAGATATGCCCCATCCACCTCTTCTCTCGAAGCAGCAGTCTTCCGACTGCGGTTCGAAGAGTGACCACCCCGAGGAGGAGGCGTAGCTTCCACACTGATCGATGCGGTGCTCTTCTCTTTCTTGGCAGCTTGGTCCGTGACACCGCCTTGACCTTTACGCCGACACCTCTCATCATTCATCACCCTTCTGGCCCATTTCGGGTACTCGGCGATTTTCAGCAAGTTCAAACCAGGTTTATCCATCGCGAGCAAGGTTCCACGGAAGGTCTCGACCACCTCTTGGGATGCACTCGCTGGGAGATTGGAGTCAGTCATTTTCGATTCAACACTCGACATGTTTCGTACAGCGGAGGAATTCACGTTTTGGGCGCGAGCCGTGGTGGATACAGTAAGAAATGAACTCAATCGACTCGGCAGGTTATAGGAAACCAGAGAGGTTGGGTGAGTGCGAGAGAGCATAAACATGCGGAGAGAGAGACAGCAAGAGTAAGAGTGGAGTGAGAGAGAGTGGGAGTGAGAGTAAAAGAGTGAGAGAGTGAGAGTGAAAGTGAGAGAGTGGCTCGTAGGTGGAAAGAGTAAAAGCGAGAGAGTAGGGAAGAGAGAGAGAGAGAGAGTTGACGAGAGAAGGGAGAACAGGCTTACCGCCAAAGCGATAATGGCGCAGGGGAATGCCAAGCATGCATGATGGCGATGCGCAATGCGAAGTGTCCTCTGACCATGTGAACAATGCTTCGCCCTGCACGAAGAGTAAAAATTATGCCGCCGGAACAAACTGACAGCAAAATTTTCGTGCTTCCATTATGCCAGACCTGCATCAATGCCTGTGTTTGTGGCGAGAACGACATGATCTCACAAGCATGTGTAATTTCCACCAGTGGTGGTAAAGTCCCACGCGTCAACCTTGCATCGAGTGGAACACGTTCCCAGCATGTCCGAGGGCCGCATCCATGCTGCCGAAGGAAATGGCCCTCTTCAATGATATCGCGATCAAAGGCGCACGGAGGATACTATAAAAAATGACCTCATCTTCAAATCCATCGCATTATCCGTTTTGCAAAAGTTGCGTTGCTTGGCAAACGCTCGTCTTATTTGTAAAGTCTCCTATCTACACGCCTCGATGGTGTTCAGTTTTTACTTTCAGGTCGACTTCCAGGTAATGTAGAACTGAGCCACCGCGGCAATACCTCCAAAGATACCGACGCCTACATCTGGGAAGCTGCTCTTCTCCAAACTCCAGTGGACGGTCAGGGGCATGTATCCTGTATTGATTATCGTGTTGATCAAGATTCCTGCCTTCTCTGCCTTCAATGCCGCCAACTCGGCCTTGTAGACAGTCTTGTCGACAGGCTCGCCCGTCTCCTTGGCCTTCAAATCCGCAGCCCGAACCTGGGCCTCGACCGAATGGAGACGCGTCTTGTACAGACGGTACTCCTCGGCCAGGTGCACAAACTGTAATACGACATAGGCTGCCCAGAACCGGCAGGACCAGATCGCAATCTTGTTGGTTTTCTCCATGGTGATGGGAATGACCTCATGGGCACCGAGCCAGTAGATGTGTTCCAGGGGATAGTAGATCAGGTTGCAGATGTTCTGCAGACGATCAACAAAGAGAAGGAGAGGGCTAGACGATGGTGTGTTGTCGACATACTGCATCCATTGGATCAAGGGCAACAGACCTAGTTTGACAGCATCAACAAAGACGCGGGATTAATTATCCGACTATGCTCGTCTTGCGTCACGGAATCGGGCAGGGGACTAGGGAAGCGACTAAGTTGAGAACGTACCATAGTAGCGGAGGAGGATACGGAAATCAGAAATGGGTCCAGCCAAGTTCCTGACGCGCTGGGCAGTCGACTCGCGACCGCGCTTCAAGAAGTACCAGATGAGGATCTTGGAGAAGTATTGTACGACCTACAGATATGACCATGCGAGATTATTGTCACAAAAACAATACATGTCAGTGGGTTCCGTTTCTTACGCGCCTCAGGAGGCCAATAAAGAGAGGAGTTGCGATGGAATGAAGTGGCATCGCGGGCGATGCGAATGAACTTGAGGTTGATCGGAGAAATACGGTTGCCACTGCAGTGTCGGTGCGCTCCTATGACTCTAATCTTCATCAGGCCTTGCCCGCAAATCTTCTCCACAGATCGAGGATCTCCTCAAGCAATTGAGCGTCAGTGACACTCCTCTCATCCACCGCGAGAGCTGCTTACCAGACTCAAGGGTCTGCAGATGACTCTCCGCTCAGGTGTAGGCTATTTTTCTCCGCTGAGGCCAAACGACAATAAACTGCTCAAGTTGTAGCCGCCTCAGTGCTTGCCGTGCTGACACAACTGTGGTTTGATTTCCCCCCTCCTATTTTCATGCCTCCATGCTATCCCATTTTCTTTCCTGCAAAAACTGATTTGGAGCGAACGTGCTGAGGGGTGGTGGCATGTCGAATGCGATTGGGCTGGAGGAATGCTACTCCTTTTTTTTCCGTTCATTACCATGAGCGTCTTGTCTGTGCCGCGAACCTGGCTCAGGAAGCGGACGGCATGGTCGAGGGTCTTACTCTGGGGAAAGAGTTTGCCGAGGGCGAGGATCGACGGCGTCTCCTTGCGGAGAACAGGCTTGTGGATGTCCTCTTGCTTCGAAGCAGCAGCCATGACTGGTGTTGTTGAATGTGGAGGAAGTTGATGGGAGAAAAGGGAGAAAAGAGAGAGGGCGGGGAGAGGTTTGGCAGAGGGGGTAAAAAAAAATAATTATGCTCTGTTCTCCGGCCGAATCAGGACGATGGCCGACACGTGAGAATTCACGGCGATCGTGGAGCAAACCATATGCTACTCGGTAGAATAACACCCTGGAGATGGAGTTCAGGCCCTTCTCCGGGACGAACAGGACGACCAAGTAGCAAAGGCGAGCAACATTCTCTATTCGAACAACTCATGACCCTTGCCACATAACCCTTGCCACCGGAGAAGGGTTGAGCTTTCACTGCATACATTGCTTTATTTAAATGTCTAGCGTTTCGTTACTGTCGTTCATAGCAAAAATCTAAAAACACGGAGGATGCAAAACTTATTGTTGCGCTACGACAGTTGTAGTTGTCGGCTGTTGTGTGGTGGAGTTGTCATTATTCTGGCTGTTAACATTACTGCTAGCATTGCTGTTCCCACTGTTGTTTCCATTGCTATTTCCATTATCATTATGGCCAGTCGCGGCTTGTGTCGTGCTCTGTCCGTTCCATCCACTCGATCCTGCAGTCGACGCAATGTTGTTGGACTGGATCGACGCATTCATTGCTGCAAGCTCGACTTTGTACTCAAGCAATCGCTTCTGCAATTCAGGGCAAAGCTCCACCAAAACTCGACGAGTTGAGAACCGGTAGAGGGTGGCCATATCAGTGATGAGTAGACATTGCTTGATTTCGAGCACTGCCAGGTTCGGGCAGAGCTGCATCAGTGCCCGGATGGACGCGCATGTCAGCATCGGACAGCTGTTGAGAGAGATGCTGGACAAATACAAAGATACAAAGAGAGATGCATAAAGATCTATTAGTCCACGTTCAATTGTCACACACAGAGCAGACGAAAAATATCCCTTCTCTGCAACATACCGATGAAGTCCTAAACGCGAATACCGTGCAATCTCAATCACAGCGTCATCCGTCATAGCACATCCAGCCAATCCCAGCGTATTCAACTTCGTGTTCTTTGCGATCTCCACAATACTCCTTCCCGTCACTTTCGTCGCTGAACTCACCCTTCCAACGTTCAAGTGCCACAGCTCTGGACAATGCTTCGCCACCAAAAACAACGACTCGTCCGACACGTTCGAGCACGCCCTCAGATCCAAGTGCTTCATGCGGGGACAATGCAGCGCCACCTGACTAATACCGGAGTCCGTGATCTTGGCACAACCCGGCATCAGCAGTTGCTGCAGCCGGGGACAATTCTCGGCCACGGCTACGACGATCCTATCTGTGAGCTTCTCACAGATGTAAAACTCGAGAATCTGCAGGTTGTGGAACCAAGTAGTCAGAGGCAGGATGTCCTTGTCTTCAATGAGCTTGAGCTTGTGGAGGACAATCTTCTTCACCGAAGAGGCGCGCTCGTAAAGGCGCTTCTGCATCGCGATCGGGGACATTATTGACTCGTCTTCATGAACGACGCCTTGCTGTCCATGAACGACGCCTTGCTGTCCATGAACGACGACGCTGGCGCGCCTCTGCTGCAGCTGGGGCTGGCTCTGAATTGCGCCTTGGGTTGAATTAGCCCGTTGCGATTGACTATTTCGCTCGATTCCTAGGCACTCTACAGTCTCTGTGCGCTTCAAGAGGTCAATAAATAGCTCCAACTTGGTCGGGTTCTTGAATCGGATCTCGCGCCAAAGGGTCTTCTGGGCAACTAGGTACCACTGTTTTGAGACCAGCAAACAGTTGTAGATTTCGCGCTGCGAGTAGTCATCGGCCGGAGTCATGTCCACCACAAACTGGAAGATCAAATGCAAAATCTCGGGTAGCTGGATCGGCGAAGGACGCCGCTTACACTCTATCAAAGGTGCAGCGCAAACCACACATCCGCCACCAGATTTGTTTCTAAACAAGAGATTATTGTTGTCGGAGAGCAGGCTCTGGCGACGGAGACGGCGCAGGTGGCGGAGGCGTCTCGTGGACAGACGCATGGCTGCCTGTCGGCGGTGGTGGAGTTCCAGCTCCACATCTGCGGTTAGCATCGAGTCGTGAGTCGTGTAATAGTCCTGTCCTTGGCTCATCGCCTCGTCCTCGTTATAGTCATAGCATTCATTAAGGTCGTTAAAGTCATCAAAGTCGTCATCTCCTTCATCCTCCTCATCTAAATCCATGCCCTCATACTCTTCGTCATACCCTGCATCGTCCTCAAACTCGTCTGCAGGGTTTATACCTGTCAAATTGACGGCTGTCTCCTGCGACTTTGTCGAGAAGGCAGATCCGCGTCTAGAGGTGGAGCTTGCTCCTGTTGCCACAGACTTGAAGAAGCTCAATCGCCGTTTCATAGAATCCTGTTGATTGGCGTTGATCGCAGGCGTTGTCGACATGTAGCCATGGCCTGTGAAATGCTGACGGTACTGTTGGTTGTTATTCATAAAAATGCGATTCTTATCTCCGCTCTTGCGGCTGTTCGTTCCAAGGTCATAATGTATACTCTCTCCCGCAATGCTGCTGGTCACGGAGCTACGCCTGTTATTTATGCTCGCCCCCTTGGCGCTGCCACTACCGTATCCACTACTTCCACTAGCACTATGAGCGGCGCAGTAGGAATGGATGCTAGCGCCACCAATACTAGCAGCCCGTCCTGGCCGAATACTCTTGGCGCTTCGTCCAGGCTGCTGGCTTGTTGCGCTGGTGGCTGACGTCGTGGTGATCATGCTATTGCTCCGTTTCTTTTGACGGGATGCCGATTTCGACTGCTGTCGTGGTGAATACAGACGCGACAGAGTTTTGCAGTCGCCACTGTTGCTGTTAATGTGATCTCCACAGTTGCACTCGCATTCTTCGCACGACCCACTTTCATCCGTTTGAGACTCTAGCTGTGGCGGGTGGTCATAGAACCTCGATGAATACGTTGACCCGTCAACAGCAGCGCGGTCTGAGGGATTGATCCTGCTCTGGCGAGGACCGTTGCTGTGGCCATGCTGCTGTTCGGCACCGCCAATGCCTACAAACGCCTTGAAGATCCTTCGGAAGAATGAGGGTGACGGCCCAGCCATCGTGGCGGCTGCAGGCTGTGAGCGGCCATGGGGTGTAGCGTAATTTTGGGTCAGATGGCGGTGTTGCTGGCAGTTGGGCGGTTGTAGGTCACGGTTGTTGTTGGAAGAGGAGGAGGAGGAGGATGAAGAGGCAGAGGAGGTTTGAATGGAGAATCGACGTCGATGAGCCTTTGTGGTGGTGGCGGTGGCGGACGGTGGCGCAGGGAAGGAAGATGAGGAGGATGTGTGGCGGTGACAGCGGGTGTTTATCCTACTGGATCCGGTGCTGGTGTCTTGGATGTTTACATCAGGCTCCATGATTATATCTGGAGTGGCCATTGCGCGCTATGGAGCGCTCCTGCGGGATGGAGCTGGGAGCTAGAGTGAGAATTATGGGGAAGCGATAGCACGGACAGAGAAACAGAGGTTGCTGATGCTTTCGGTGATTGCAGGCTGATAGTGCGGATGAAGGGAGGATTATCTAAACGGGGAAATGAGATTGGAGAGAGGCATTAGGGACACATGGACATAAGGCGATATTAAGCGTGCTCGTAATAAGAGGGAAAGGGAGGGAGGGAGGGAAAGAGAGGGAGGGAGGGAAAGCGAGAGCGAGAGCAAGGAGAAGGAAATGGAATAGAAGTAGGCGAAGAAGAGAAAGAAGAGGAAGACGACGACGTGATGCTGATGGGTTGGTTTGGACTGGACAGATCGATGAGAGATGAGCCTGCGCGGCTTGTTGGGCAAGTTTGCATCACCCAACGGTGCAGATGCACATGGATGTGATAAGAATAAAACAAGGCCAGGAATTGCCGTTGAGGGGAGGGAGGGATGCACGGACGAAGGAGAAGGATGAATGCGTGGGGAGTGAGGTAGCACAATGTGGTTCCACGGGGGATGTGTGTGGAGACGGTGAGATGCGCGCGCGAGACGGGGGAAGCAAGATACACGTCTAGCATTACCAGGAGGGGCGGACTGTCGGTTGAACAGCTTGCAATGGGGGATGGAGGGAAAGGAGAGGAGAGGAGAGAAGAGAGAAGAGAGAAGTGGAGAGGGCTGCTCGTGTGGCTACAACTGTGCGGGTGTGATCTGTGTCTCTCAGTCATGTCTTCTGCTGTCTGTGCCTCAAGGGATGATGACCGCAGGAATAGGAGGAGTGCCCCACTCACACTCGAAACATCGCCATTCACCTCCGCAGCTGCGAATACGTGCAGGAGAGTATCAATGACCCATCCGCAACTCAACCAACAAATCCATCTGTCCATGCCGTGTCTGCCAACCGAACTCGCTAATCCAAACTGGGCTCGCTGATCCCAACACTCGCAGCTTTGTCTGCCTTGCCACTCCTCGTCTGCCGCAACAATGCCATCGACGCACCCACTGCACGCATGTCGACGAACAATACGGTCTGCCGGCCAGCCAGGTCCTGACAATCCAGCAGGAGTCCATCATCATCTGTCGTGAGCATGGACCCACAACAGGAATCAGAGGTGCCATCCTGGATACCCGTTGTGGTTCAGCTCGCGTCGCTGTGCATTGTGGTTCCAGTCTACAGTAAAATAAAATCGCGCATTTAAAAAAAATGCGCGGGAAAAAAAGAGATCTTCCACCCTGCGCATGTGCATTGTGGAATCGAAACAATAAAATATATTATATTATTTTTCAATTGCAATTGCTATTCAATAAATTGTCCGATGTATTCGGAACCATGCCTCGATCATATCCATGCACCATCACTCCATCCCGTTTCATTGGCATGGATATACACGGGGGCAATGACTGCCAGATCCAGGGTCAGATTTCTAGGGGGTAGAGGGGCTACCCACAAAATGGCGAATATAAATACAAGGGTGCTTTACTAAATGATGCAAATTCTAGGAACAAAGTGAACAATTCTATGATCGTCTTCAGCTATTCAGAGATTGCTGCACGATCTTTGCTTTTCCCGGCTCCAAGGACGATCTATCGATCACGCCGTTCCTTTAGCGAGAACCTTGAGCTTACGTGAACAGTATGCAAACACCATCATGCTAATCCCGAGAGCTGTCGATCCTACGATCGCAAACGCATGCGGATTCGTCTCCAGGTAATTGTGCAAGTTCATACCGTACAGACTCGCAATGATTGCTCCACTTGACATCCCCAGCGTACCCATCGCAATCCGGAGCTCAAATAGCAACAGCTGGTTCCTATTGGCGCCCAAAATCACATTTACGATTTCCTCAGTGGACTGCATCTGTTGCTTCACAATCGAGACCGTGTTTGCAATCTCTTCGACCTGCTTCAGGTATGACTCGAGCAGAATTTCAATTTCCTCATGGGATTCCGTCGTCCTTGGACGGCCCAGCTTCTTCTCTGTCAAGTACATGTTGGCGAGATCGTCATCTGGAAAATGTGTCATTCAAAGTTAAAAAAATATTGTGGCCGTTAGCCGATCAGCTGTTGTTGTCCCAAACATGAATGTGGATCAGTCTGGCTCATAACAACCAGATCAGAGTTTCCCTTACCTTGATCTAGGACTTCTACAAAAATATCGCGGATCAATAACGTCTTGGATTCGAATTGTGACAATTTCTTTGAGTACTGTAAAAGCTCCTTCAGTTTGTTCTGATCGATACTCTCTTCCAGGTGGGCCAACAGGTTGGTGACAAAGTGAACGAGGACCTCCATTTCAGACTGTAATGATGACAAAACCGAGATAAAGATAGCTTCCAGTGCTCTGTAAGAGTTATGGATGATATTGAAGATTGAACATGAATAGTTAGCGCAGTTCTCATCTGTCAAAGGGACAAGTCTGAAAAAAAAGTAGTGGAGGCTATACCTGAATTCGAATGGCAATCCTCCAGCTGCGCTAGTACTCATTCTCAGCTTTTCCTCCAGATCATAGATAAAGATAGATTGATTGTAGCTATCTGTTGATCCGAAAGAGTCGAAAAGGACTACGAGATCAGCCTTGATCAGCGCTCGGATATGGCCCACATTAACCAAAATAGCCTCTGGACGGACAAGGATCACTGGCATCTGGTTGTTGAAGCTGCTGTCAATCTTGCGTAAGTCTCGGGCGTGCAATCCATGCTATGTTTGTTAGTTACATCAAGTTGTTAGTGTCAAAGACAATAGAACATGCATCATCGTGGTGGCCGTTGCGTATCTCATTGGGCGATAGCCAAAACATTTTTTT
>MU616816.1:0-13499 GCA_025201705.1 Dissophora ornata | reverse complement strand
TGGGGGGGGGGAAGGAGGGGATTTTACCTGCTGGCACAGATCACTCTTCAAGAACTCGCCGGCAGTGGTCTTGACGTTACCCTTGTGGTCGAATTCGGTGCATCGCAATTTAATCTCATTCTTGATGTTGTGGTGGGGGACAGCTGCCAGGGATCGTTGGAGTCGGTCAGGGGGCGATGACCCCTTCAGGGGTTTCGTGGGCATGGTAGCCAGGGATCGTGTTTCCGATCCGGGAGGAAGGAGTTGATTAAAAAGAGGTCGACGCCATGTTTGAAGAGAGTCGATGTTACTACTGCTGCCGCTGCCGGTGCTGTTACCGGAAGAAGAGTGGTATCTTGACACTTGTGTGTGCTGGTAAACTGGTGATTGTGTATAAGCCCGGGAAAAAAAGGAGCGTCTCAAGGAATCATTTCCATTTTGAACCGTGGACGGGCCAGTCGGGCTGAGAGAACTGGAGACAGAGCGAGAACAGTGGGGGGAGCTGCCGCGTGTAATCCTAGTCCTCGGTCCGGTGCCACTTTTGCGACTGCCGCTGCTGCAGCTACTGACAGAGAAGTATCTGCACGAGGGTGAGGACGCAAACGATGGCTGTGCAGCAGAGTGACTGTCTCGAAAGAGGCATCCCGAAAAGGTTGATCGCAGCTGTCCTGTCCCTGACTGCTCTATCAGATTGCCTGAGTTGCCCCTGGAGGAGGAGGGGGCGAAGCCCGGTCGCGGCAAGCTAAGAAGCGACAGATGATATTGCTGTCGCTTCAATGTCCTCTGGAGACGGATATTAGCTGCTGCTGTGGAGGTGGGCGTTGTAGTGGGTAGAACTGAACGTTGCAACTGGCAACGAAAAGCACATTGCATCTCTCCTGTTCAGTCCAAGGATGGCGAGAATGAACACGGCTTGTGGGGAGAGAAGAGAGCAGCAGAGACGAAGGAGAGGACGAGGGGCAAGGATTAGGAGACTGAGGGCGGAGCAGCGAATGCAAAGAAGGGAAAAGAATGAGGGAATAATGAACCTTTCGAAACAAGCGCCGATATGGGATTTGGAGGAGCGAACGTCTTCTTTCGTTTTGAGAGCATCAACAGAGATCGACGCAAAAAAAGGAAATGGCAGTCCGATTCACCAATCTGTAGCCTGACATGTAAACAGCAAAGCCACGCAGCTTTCTTTTTTTTTTTTTTTTTGTGCGGTGTGTCCAATACCTGAAGAAAGCACCGCTTCCCCCTGTTCGCTTGACAACCATCTGTACTCTCATCATGGACGCACCCCAGAAGGCGCATCGCGTCAAGACCTCGGGCGCAAAGGTGAACAAGCACAAGAAGAATGCCGAAAAGAACAACCCAAAGGTAAACAAGAACTAGCAAGAAGCCCCGTTTCGAGCTGGCGAAAAACGCAATGCACACCGCTGCCAATGGAGACCTGAATGAGGAGCAGTGCTTTTAACAAAGTCTCGGCGTTTGTTTTTCCTGCGGTCCGATTACAGGCTTTCGGATTCCTGTCGGGAAGAAAGGCGGAAAAGGCTGCTCGCCGTAACTTGGACAGGGACCAGACCAGACTGCATGTCCCCCTTGTGGATCGCACGCCGATGGAAGCACCCCCCGTTGTCGTGGCAGTAGTTGGACCTCCAGGAGTAAGGATTCTATTTCACATGCAACTTATTCAAGGGGGAGAGACCTATCCCAAAAGACTAACGGAGGTCATTAACTTCTTCCCTAACAGACTGGAAAGACCACGCTGATCAAGTCTCTTGTCAAGAGATACACAAAGCACTCACTCTCCGAAATCAAAGGACCCATCACCGTCATTAGTGGCAAGAAGCGCCGCCTCACATTCATTGAGTGCAACAACGACCTCAATAGTATGATCGACGTCGCCAAGGTCGCAGACTTGATTCTGCTGTTGATTGACGCCTCCTTCGGTCTGGAGATGGAGACATTCGAGTTCTTGAACATTTTGCAGACGCACGGATTCCCAAAGATCATGGGCGTTTTGACACATCTTGATCGGTTCAAGAACAACAAGACGCTCAAGACGACCAAAAAGAAGCTGAAGCATCGTTTCTGGACCGAGATCTACCAGGGCGCCAAACTCTTCTATCTCTCGGGCGTAATCAATGGCCGGTATCCGAATCAGGAAATCATGAACTTGTCAAGATTTATTTCAGTCATGAAGTTCCGACCCCTCATCTGGAGAAACACACATCCTTATATGATTGCCGATCGTGTCGAAGATTTGACGGACCCAGAGATGGTGCGCCAGAATCCGACTTGTGATCGCACCGTCACTCTCTACGGATACCTTCGAGGAACCAACATGAAGTCTGGAATGAGGGTTCATATTCCAGGAGTCGGCGATCATTACATGGGTGATGTTAGCATCTTGGCAGACCCATGCCCGTTGCCTGACAAAGTCAAGAAACGTTTGGACGAGAAGCAAAAGTTGATTTACGCACCAATGTCGGATGTCGGAGGCATCATGTACGACAAGGATGCCGTCTATATTAACGTCCCAGGATCGTTCACGAAAAAGAGTCAGATTGTCAAGGATGGCGTCAAAGGCGCAGGCGATGCCTCAGAGGAAGAAGAGGAAGAGGAAGAAGAAGAAGAGTATGATTATGAGAAGGGTCAAGGAGAGAGGATGGTCATGAATCTGCAGGATGCCCCCGATACTTTGGCCAGCCAGCTGGAGGATAGTGAGCTCCGAATCTTTGCCGACTCTGCTCCCATGCGTGCTGGCGATGTTGAATCTGAAGAAGACGACGAGAATGATGAGAGCCTGGATGAAGACAGTGAGGAAGAGCTCACAGGAAAGAAGGGTAAGTTGTATAGTTCTTCAAGATTTTAACATCATATACCCACATTGGGACAAAGCACTGACCAACATTTCCTCTGACGGAATAGGTCCTCGTGAGCAAAAGGAGACTGATAGCAATGGACGTATTCGTCGCCGTGCCGTGTTTGGAGACGACGATGAGGACATTGAGATGGAGAGCGGCGATGAGGATGACGACGAGGACGACGACGAGGATGAGGAGGATGAGGAGGATGAGGAGGACGAGGACGAGGACGAAGAGGAAGGCTATGGCTCCTCCAATAGCCGCAGGAAATACAAGTCCAAGTTTGAGGCAAAGCAAAAGACTGGAAAGAAGAATGACGAGGATTCCAATGACGAGGAGGATGTTGCCTTCGCAGAGAGTGATAGCGACCTTGGTGATCTAACTGGTGAGGAGGACGAGGACGAGGACGAGGATGACAGCGCTTTGCGATGGAAGGACGACCTGATGTCCAAAGCCGAATCTGTGTTTAACTCGAGGCGTCGACCCAACTTGATGCGCCTCATCTATGGCGATCGCAAGTACACGCCAGAGCAGATTGTCCAGGGCGATATCGAGGAGGCACCGCTGAAGCTGAAGGGAGACGGTGAAGGCTCGGACTCGGACGAGGGTTTCGGAACTGGGCCTGGTACCGGAGCTGAAGATGACAGCGAAGAGGAGGGCGACTTTCTGACACTCAAGAAGGAGGAGACCGACACTGTCATTGCACAGACCATCGACTCATGCAAGACCACGCTAGACTTCACAGACTTGGAACAGTGGGATGACCACGAAATTAAGGAGTCGATTCGCGACCGCTTCATTACTGGTTCACTGGATGTTCCTGGAGCTGCTACAAGCGGCGATGGAGACGAAGAGGAGGCGTTTGGCGATTTCGAGGATCTCGAGACTGGTGAGAAGGTTGAAGGCGCTGCTGAAGACGACGAGGATAATCAGGGATCGAGTAAAAGGTCAGTTGGAGAAAAGTCGTACGACGATATGAGTCGAGACGAGATCGCAGCTAAGAAGGAGCAGCTAAAGAAGAAGTTCGAAGCCGAGTACGGTGATGAGGACGAGGAGAAGAAGGACTTTTACGACGAGATCAAGGGCGACATGGCCAAGCAGCAGCAGATCAACGAGGCAGAGTTTGAGGACGACGATCCAATGACCCGTGCCATGGTCGAGGGTTTCCGCCCGGGAACCTATGTCCGTGTGCTGCTGAAGGACATGCCCTGTGAGTTCATCCAGCACTTCCAACCCGAATACCCCATCATTATGGGAGGCCTGCTACCTGCGGAGGAGAACTATGGATTCATCCAGGTCCGTATCAAGAAGCACCGTTGGCACAAGAAGATCCTGAAGACCAACGATCCTTTGATTTTCTCGCTTGGTTGGCGCCGTATCCAGACCATGCCTATTTACTCGCTTAACGACGGGACGCGTAACAGGATGCTCAAATACACGCCTGAGCATATGCATTGTCTAGCCACGGTCTATGGCCCCATTCACCCTCCCAACACCGGTTTTTGCTGTGTACAAAGCGTTACCGAAGGCACTGTAAGTCAACGTTCCTAATATGAGCAATTAGCATTATCGCTCTTGTTGGGACAATTACTAATATGAACCGTGTATTTTCTGTATTTTCTGTATTTTCTGTATTTTCTGTATTTTCTGTAGTCTTCTTTCAGAATCTCAGCAACAGGAGTTGTCCTGGATATCGACCACTCGGTTGAGATTGTCAAGAAGCTGAAGTTGACTGGCCATCCATACAAGATTCACAAGAATACGGCCTTTATCAAGGACATGTTCACATCTGCACTCGAAGTGGCCAAGTTTGAGGGAGCCAACATCCGGACAGTCTCTGGCATCCGTGGTCAGGTCAAGAAGGCGCTTCAGAAGCCCGATGGACATTTCCGTGCCACGTTCGAGGACAAGGTACTGATGTCGGACATTGTGTTCTTGAGGGCCTGGTACCCGATCAAGCCCAAGAAGTTCTGCAACCCCGTCACGTCGCTACTGTTGGCGAAGAAGAAGGAGTGGCAGGGCATGCGGTTGACAGGACAGGTCCGCCATGCACTCCAGATGCAAACGCCGCAGAACCACGACTCTGTATATAGACCCGTGGAAAGAATGACGCGTCGATTCAATACGCTTAAGGTCCCCAGGTCGATCCGAGCAGAGTTGCCCTTCGCGTCCAAGCCAAAGTTGCTGTCGAAGCAAAGGCAGCAGGGTTACTTGCAGCGACGTGCTGTGATGCTCGAGCCCGAGGAGAAGAAGATCTACACCTTGATGCAGCAGATTCACACTCTCAAGCACGAGAAGGACCGCAAGAGGGCAGAGAAGGAGAAGGAGCGCAAGGTCGTGTACGAGAAGAAGAAAGCCAAGGATACTGCCAACTACGAGAATCGCGTTAAGCGTGAACGCAAGGAGGTCTTCCGAACTCAGGGCAAGGAGCAGAAGCGGCAGGCACTCAAGGAGGCCGGTGGACGGAGGAAAAAGCACAAGGGCTCGGACGACTAATGAGCATCGATTACTAGCATCCATTAAGCCTCTAGAACATTGTTATTATTATCATTATTTCAAAATGCATTTCTATAAAACAAAACTACATCCCCCATTTCGGCATTACTCCAGAGAGCGCGTTAGCAAGAGTTGGAATCTATTAAAAATGTTTATGCGATATTTGACGTGTATGTGTGTGTATGAAGTGTCTGGGTGGGTATGGATTGGGGTGGACGTGAGTAGATAATGGCGTGAAAGCTTGATGCAACGAAAATAACAGAAAGCGTGGCAATCGATCAAAAGAAAAGAAAAATATATATAGCAGAAACTACAATTACAGGTATCCAGCCCGTCCCTGGCCTCTGTTCAAGGCTTCGCCCGTTCCTCCGCGTCCATACCGGTCTATCGACTGTTCATAATCATCAATGTTCCGCCCATATGAGCCAGCGGCCAGTGCTGCATCCGACTGTGCAAAGTACTGAGCCAGTTCGTCGTCCTGATTGTACTCGTACACGTCCGGATCCAATCCTTGGTTCTCTGGACTCATTGGAGACAAGGCGCCACCGCGCCCCTGTGCTGCGACCTGCGCCTGTCGTTGCTGTGCCTGGCTGAAATGACGGATAAGATCTGCACTTCCAGGCGACTCGGGCCGAGGAAGCTCGCTAGCAAACGACCGCACTGGCTGGTGTTGCTCCTCGTATGCGGTTGCTGCAGCCGCAGTCGCAGCCGCAGCTACGGCGGCCTGTTCTGCTGCATTGTTGCTCATATCGTACGACGCCTTTTCCTGAGCGGCCATCATCTGCTGCTGTTCCATTTCCTGCTTCTCCTTCTCCTGAGCCAACTCGGCGGGCGTTTGATCGATACCAGCACGCGTTCCCCAGCCGACCTCGTGCAACGTAAAGAGGGCGTAGATCTTCATGATCGCAAAGTAGTAACCAAAGATCAAGAAAGCTGGCACCCAGATAACATCCTGGGGTCGCCTGAACAAGTGTGGCAACAACTTGACGATTCTGGTCATCATGAGCCAAACGACGTAGGAGATAATAATGTCCCAGAGCGGCAGATGGAACTTGCCCTCGCAAGCCATGATAATCACAGAGACTGGTCCAGAGAGCAGCGTGATCGGGTTAAAGATCTTGTCGACCATTGTAAAGGCCACATAGGGATGTCGCTTCCAGATCTTGCGTTCCGTGAACAGAGATCGGAAATCAGAGCGCCAGGTATTTCGAGTCCACCGCAAAACCTGCTTGATGAATCGCCAGTTGTTCTTGAACGTTGAAAGTAACTCGGCCTCCCTGCAGACTTGGACGTAGGTGTTCCAGCCGTGGTAGACCATCCAGCGCGTCAAGAACTTGTCGTCTCCAGAGTTGAGGGGGTACTTGCCCAGCCAAAAGTCATGAGTGAATTCATACTGGAACTGTGGATCCTGCAGGATACAGGTGCGATAGGCAGCTGTGCGGCCAGACAGACAACAGATACCGCCGTCAATGTGGGTCGAAGCTGCAATTTCAATGTTACGGATCGTGAGGCGGAATCCTGCTAGGACCTCCCAGACAGTCTGATACCGACCCACAGACTTGACGGTCTGCGAAGTACCGACGCCTCCCATGTTAGGATCTTCAAAGCAGGCGAGAATATACTCCAACGTCTGTGGCCCCCAGATAGCATCATCGTCTGCAAAGACAATGATCTCACTGGTCGTGTTCCTGATACCCTCGACCATTTGTAAACGTTTGTTGGCTTTGGGGACTGTGAGGACCCTGATCCTGGTTGGATCGACAGAGTTGGCCAGTTCCTGCAGGGCATCTTTCATCTTTGTCTCGGTAATGATGATAATCTCTTTGGGATTGTTGACCAACCACGAGTGTGCTGCTTCCTTGAACTCTTCTCCGGCATCGATCGTTGGCACAATGATCGTCACGTCGTACTCTGATCGGTAGGTGGGGCTGGCCTTTGGCATCATGGGTCGGTAAAAGAAGTAGGCGAGCAGCTTGATGACGAACCAGAGGTAGCGGTAGAACCCGACCACCCCCAGCGGCACGAACACCGGGAACAAGTCTTTGGTCAAATACAGCATCTTGGGGAAACGGTTATATGCCGGCTTGGGGGGTCTCTTTTTGTTCGTGTTTTTCTCTTGCGTGTTATTGCTGCTGTGCTTGGATGTAGTTCGAAAGAGCGGATTTATATCCTGATTGCGGACAAATGAGAGGGAAGGGCGACAAGAAGCGATAAAGCGAAAAGCGGGGAGAAGAGCAGCAAGGGAGAGACGTAAAGACAATAATAAACGAGAAAAGGAGAAAAGGAGGGCGGCTTGAGACAGGAAGAGAGAGGGCGGGTGTCGCTGGATGCAGAAATGGTTAAAGACGGAGGTGCCAAAATTAATACAAAATAAAAATGAGAACGGGCGAGTCGTGTCTGAAACAAAGGCCGGTCAACGAGGACCAGGGCAGGACATGCGCGGGTGGGAGGGTGTCGTTACGGCAGAGCGATCTGATTCGAATGGAAGATGCAAGGTGGGATCAAAGAGCGAGGCAGGGCGAGGTGAGGGAGGATGCGTTTGAATGTTCGAATGAGGACAGGCGGTTAATCTGGGGTGGAATGGAAGGATGAGCAACAACGAACGAGGGGGGATTCGCTGTGTCCGGGGGACGAGGACTGAGTAACAAAACAATAAAAAAAAAAGAAGGTGGGGCAAGGTGGACAAGAGCAGAGAACAAGAAAAGAACAAGAGGCACTTGCGGCAGACGGTTAAAGAGGCCGCCGCGGTCGTTGGATGGCGAAGCCGAGACCAGCCAGGCCCATTCAATAGTCCATTTAAAAATCGCGCCTGATTGTGATAATAACATGTTATTGTTGTATCGGGGGAGGCGCGTGCATATTTGGATAATACATGTTCGAATGAGTCGAATCTCCTGGGCATGGGTACTTGCCCTTTGATCCTCATAAAAATAGAAGCCAGCGTCTACCGTTTTGCAGGCGTGAGCATGGCATCCCTTCCCCCTGCCTCCTCTCCTTTTGTGCGCTTTGTTCGTTCTGGCTAGTGATCCATGTTCTCTTCAAGTTAGTGGCCCGCGAGTGGCTTCTGCAGATGATATCACCTAGTCCATCCCCTCTGCCTCCACGCGACACGTCTCAAAGGAAGATGTGTGCTCGGCCGTGACAAGATGACCCTGAGACCCTCATGATTGATGTGGAGAATATAACCATAGAATACATGACAAGAGAGATCATAAGTCAAATGCTATATATACTTCTCTGCCAGTTTCAAGATGGACATGCTAAACCATGCGAGGCGGCAAAAGACTGACCGATTGTCATTAACTACCCAGACCTCGGCCTCGGTTTCTGTGCATGTACTGTACATGACTACCTACCGGCCAAAGTTGCTTTCCTGCTCTCCAGATAACTTTCGCGGAGAAATCTTTCATACATGTACGGTTAAGGAAGAGCCATGGAAGAGCCACATGCTTCGGAAAAAAGAAAGGCACTTCTAGCCCTGTTTATCTGGTCTTCCATTCCTTTGGACCCTGTTCCATGGAAGCACATTGAAGGTTCAGCAATCCGGGTATTCCTCAGTCCTCGACGATATATCTTGAACCATAAGCAGCTTTTTCATGATCGAGTATCTCCGACTCTCTTATCTTTCGTTCTTTTGTCTCCTCTGTCGTTGTAATAATACAGAAGGGAACGCAGAAGGGAACGCAGAAGGAACCGATATGCGCGTATGTTATTTAACCTCAAAAGCTGTTCCTGGTAAACGCCAAAGTAGTTTTGGGCCCTCATATATCATCAGGCTATACTCAATGAACTGGTAAAATGAGCACCAGGTAAAGTGTCGGTAAAACGGTGAGTGCGGGTACATTTGAGAACAACGTGCGCGACCGATAAGTCAATGTTTGACCATAAAATTAGAAAAAAGGTCGCAACCACTTCCAAATGAGTTTGAGAGCCTGGTTCCTTGCACCTCATTTTGGATTCAGCCAGTCCGCAATGTTGGTCCGCCTGCTTCGTTATTCCAAAATCGTCTGAGCAAACGAAGGAGAGCCAGAGAGTAGGAGAAGACGCTCTGTTGATGTCTGTCGAAAGCTCTTCTTCCACTGACAAAATCCTTTGGACCTGAACTGTTTCCGTGTAGAATGATGGAGGCAACAACAAGTCCAGTGCGGCGTGTTTAACGAAACGCATATTATTTCGCCCACACGATGTCAGCTTGTTCATGAGTATAGTCTATTCACACATCTGTCGATCCTGAACAGCCCATTTTTTTCGCCTGACTGGACAACGCGAATGCATCAAATGCAAATGCTCTCAAATGAAAACGATAGCAAGTTTAAGTACAGCAATTAACAAAAAAAAAAATATGGAGAGTGGGGTAGATAATCAAGGTGTCCACATGGCCTTTTTGAACATATTTGGGGAAGAGGAAGCAGGGCTTTTGCATGTCAGTCCCGTACGACAGCCGCTCCTCTTTTTCCACCCCTACAACATCATTGAAATTGATGCACCACGGGTCAGGTCACGACAGCGCACCAGAAAAGGGATGGTGATAATAATAGGTGTGTGCTATTTGATGCTCTACAGTGACGGAGCATCAAGGCATAAAAAGCCGTTACAGGTCAGTGTCCTTTCGCAACATGAGAAATGTTAGTGCACTCACATCTCATTCGGGCGTTGAATTATATTAAGAGTCATGAACAATATATTTTGTGGTCCCCTGTTGTAAAGTACACGAATTATAGCATTCGGGGAATCATTGCAATGTATATTAAAGAAAGCGTATAATTTAAACAGAGTTCCATCGATGCTGCAACGCTGCAGTGAGTTTCATTAATGTTATATATAACTTTATGGGCCCTGCTTCTTTTTTTAGGGCGTTTCCGTCCATCCATCCCGATGGGATGTTACCCAGTACCTGGTCACCAAGCGCAAATGAATGGAGATGACATTCATGTGGCCGGATAGTTTTGTCGTGTGTAAATATTTACATGCAGCCGAGTGGGGTGCTTTGCGATGCTGGTGGTTGTGTTGTGATGATGCTTTTGGGAGGGAGCCATGATCGGATCTGCTCTTCCGCCGTGCCTGAAAATGATTTTTCCAACCCGAGAGTTGAAATCACACTACAAACAGTCCCCTGGCAGCTGGGGAGGTTTTTTTGGGGGGGGAAAGGGGCATTCGTTTGTGCGGTGTGATGTTTGTTGTTGTGTTGTGGTGCTCATGATCCCTGTCCCTTTTATTCTTTGGCCCCTCCCTCTTTCTTCATTCACCACCCTTCCTTTTTCACTCCCTCGTCCCCTTTCTGATACCCTGCCTGAACAACAACTGCGCGCCATCATCCTCAAACACAGAATCCTCCTTCATCGCCGTTGCCTTTTAGTTATCCCTTCTTGACTTTCCTGCAGATCATCCTCCACATAACCAGCTCCGCTTGGCACCTCCTTACCTCTCCCTGCGCCTCTGCTGACTATAATCACCCCGTGTCGCAGATAGTAGTAGACCTTCCCTCTTTCTCTCCCAAGTTTATTCGCCCCCATTGCCTGGCTTTCTTTCTCTCTGTCTCGCTACCGGCTCTCGTCGATAACTTCTACTCCATTCCCTTCAAGCGTGCTCCTACCCTTTGCCTCGTGCTTTAGTCCTTTTGTTTCAGGAGCCAATATTTTCGGAGCATCATGTCATACAACGTTGTTAGTACTGACAGCAGGAGCAACAGCCCTGTGCCTTTTAGCCAGTCAGGGCAATATCGACAGCAACAAAGCTATGGCCAAAGCAGGTACGAAAACCAGGTTGGTTCCAACCGAACCGCTGATCAAATCGGGTTTCCAGGAAAAACAAAAGGGAGCAAATTTTGTTATTGGAACATCGGCGAACGCCATTTAAGGCGAACAACAACAAAAAAATCCCTCTGTAGACCGTGGAAACAAAAATAATAACCCATTGGGCAGCAGGGAGGTTGATTGCATTATGTGATGGGTCTGTCCGCATACTCGTCAAATGCAGTGTGGTTAATATCACTTTCAGGAGCAAAACACTGCAGCAGCAAATCTACTGTTGTATTTATAGCTAGTTCAGAAAAAATATCGAGATTGTCGCATGTTCATGGGCATGACGGATCGATAATAGACCAAAATTGAATCTGGCACAACCAGGATCCAACTTTGCAATATCTGATAAAGGGATGGCGCAGAGCAAGAGGAGGTGGGAGGAGGAAGTGAGCGGACGGGCCAGACAGGAGAAAAGGAGGATTTCCTTAGTTTCCTCAACGTCTTCCTCCCTCTCCGTCCTGCCTAATCCCAGCCGTCGACAAAGTCCTTCAACAACATTCTCATTCATTTTTGCCACTTCACACTTCGCTGCAACTCATGAAGCCCTGACTGACCTTGTCATACGTCCTTTTTTGCTTTGTCTCTCTCTCTCTCTCTCTCTCTCTCTCTCTCTATCTCTATCTCTATCTCTATCTCTATCTCTATCTCTATCTCTTTCTCTCTCTTGCCCTCGCTCTTTCTATCCACTACTACATTATAATTCTCTTATTACCCTCTTTAAACCTCTTGTTACGTATTCAGCTCTGCGGCAGCCGGTTCACCATATCTAGAGCAACTGAACAAGCCTTACACAACAGACCACGAGTTAGCAGCTGCCTCTCCCCTGACGAGACACCAACGGTTGGCGGAACAAATCCCAACTGCGAACCCCTTTCAATCGACAGCATACGAGACATCAGCTGCATCGTCTTCGCTGTCGCCCTCTATTTCCAACAATCAATATCAGTCATACCCACAGCAAAACCAGTATCAGGCGTCATACGGCCAGCAACAACAACAGCTGTACCAGCCATACTCTGAAGATCTTAGCGCTGGTCCCTCTTCCTCTCCTAGATTTCAACCTGCCTCCCCACTTGCAACGGGCATGAGAAATAAACAAGGAACAACATCATCGGCAAGATCCTATGATGCACGGGATAACAGCAGCTCACACCGATCGTCCGCTCACAATCTCGCAATTGGCAACGACCCCAATTACAACTTGACCCAGACGGATTCGACACTCGAGGCACTGGCAGAGCGGTGGCAGGCTTATCAGGCATGGTGGGCAAAACAGTACAGGGAACAGCCATTCTATCGCATCTGGACAAAGTCAAAGTGGATTCTGCTACTTTCAGCGTCGTTGCTGCTAGCATACTCGGGCGCTATATTTGGCATCACACTTGGATACATGCTAGGACGTAAGTGATGTGCCAATGCTGTGCTGATGTTGTGATGATGGCAACTTGCTATGTTCACCGTCTGGGCGCAGTTCATTTCAACTCTCTCAAAGAACAAACAAATAACAGTTCACCATGCATTTATTGTCTTGGAATTTCTAGGTATGGAATATGCAGTGGTCGTAATGGAGTTCCACGGCAACCTGATCTATAGTACGTATTTGGATCTTACTACTCTTACCTCAATACTCAGCTATCTGCTTTCCCAGACATCGTCCCAAGCTGAAGATATTATGATTTGTCTCTAACATTTGTTTTCGTGCCTATTCTAGTCGCATTTTTTGGATCGATCGTCGGTATCTTGACTGCACTGGTGGGCTTAGTCGGCGTGTTCAGGGAGAATAGGATATGGCTGTCGTGGTACTCGCTGATGCTGTGGCCTGTCTTTGCGCTTTACGTCTCTGTCGGCTACATTGCCTTCAGACGCGCCAAGAACCATCTCCGTGCTCACTTGAAAGACGAGTGGATGCATTCTTATTCACGTGAGCAGCGTCTACTAGTCCAACGCAACGTAAGTTGACCTTCTGCCTATGTCATCTTTTTTATTATTCGTTATTCCTTCACTACCTCTGTTTTTCTGTTCATTGCGTCTAACCGCTAGCGTCGATTCGTATATCTGAGATAGTTGAAGTGCTGTGGGTATCAGGATCCAACATGGTACGGCGAATACGACCTGCGTTGTTTCCCCATGATCAACTTGCCAGGATGCCAGCACAAGTATAACCTCTATGAAGACAGGCTCTTGAGCATATGCTGGACCGTCAGCTTTTCTCTGGTCCCCTTCCAGCTTTTCGTGATGGTCGCAGCTCTGCTGTGCTCCAACCATGTCGATGGCATGCTTCGTTCTGGACGCCCAGGACTGAAGAGCTTCAAGGAGCAGTAAACAGAGAGAGAGAGAGAGAGAGAGAGAGAGAGAGAGAGAGAGAGAGAGAGAG
>MU616815.1:0-39657 GCA_025201705.1 Dissophora ornata | reverse complement strand
CCCCCCTCCTCTGCTCGCCTCCCCTTTGATCTGCGTGGCCTCGACGGGAATGGGGCGCGGGGTCTTCCCTGTACACTCTGAAGAGGAGGGAGGGAACAAGCCTCCTGCTCGGTCTGATTCGCCACGCGCGTTCTCACGCTCCGTAGAAAATGCATCCTCTGATCTAGATCGGAGCGATCAGAACAGGAACAAGCAATCGACTGGATAGTGTTTGGACCATCGGTGCTGAGGCCACCACAGAATGACCGAGATGGACCCAGCAAGAAACAGTAGCACAAGACCGGCTCGTCCAGCGAGTCCAAAAATGGTCTGCCCGTGCGGAGTGATCACCATGTTCTAAGACACTGGTCAGCAAATTTTAATCGAAATCGTATAAAACGTCCTTTTCTCACACCGCAGCTTCAACAACCTCAACCACCACCCCTCCTCACTCACATCATCCCATACCATACACCCACATCCACACACAAATGAACAGCGACGGACTCAGACAACATCGTGAAGGCCTCACCACATCACACCACGACTGGACCATGATCCAGGTCGGAAAACTCGTCGAGCACCAGAAAGTCATTACAATGTAACGCCGCACACCGCCTTGCTCTTCTTCCCTCCAGCACCGTATGGTTGCCCTTTTAATAACCAGCTCGAGGGCTTTGTTTGTTGCTTTTCTATAGCGATGCGAACGCCTCCATAGAAGATGCATGTGAGGTGCGTATGTAGAGCGATACTCGGAACATCCTTCGTATCCCCTCATTGTAGGTGTGCTAACTCTCCCGTGCATTGAACGATCTCCTACTCGAACCTATAGGTGCTTCTGAAGCACGGCATCAGCTCAGCGCCGGTCTACAATGCTGAATCGAATACCTATGTCGGCATGTTTGATTACAGTGACCTGATGACCTATATCCTGATCGTGCTCAAGAGGATGGACGTGCCTCTCGAAGATCAGACGATGGAAATGCGTGATCTGGTTCAAAAGACCAACAGCTGTCAGAACGTACCAGTCAAGTTGGCGTCTGGTAAGAACGCTTGTTTACCTTAACACGGAGGCGATGACTTTTGGGGAAATGCGGACAGATAGTAACGGTTTATCGAGTATTAGATCTCTCTGGGAAAGACCCGTTTTGTACTGTCTTAACTGAGTCACGACTCGGCGCTGTGGTGAACGATTTCGGTACCGGCATCCACCGAGGTACGTCTAATCTAATAAGACGCCCACTTTGCCTTGGAGCAATTTGAATGCTTACTCTCTCGTGATCCATGATTCCGCCTGTGCGATAGTTGCGGTTATTGATTCCAATGGCAGTGTGGCTGGACTTCTCTCACAGTCGTCAACACTGGACTACCTCTTGCGCCATGTAAGACCTGTGCCAATCAATATGGGAAAGACTGGAATCACCTGCGGCTATTTATTGAGCAATTTTACCCATGACTGATTTTGCTGTTTCCCTTGGAAATAGTTGAGCGAGTTTCCTCAACTCCAGCCAGTTATGCAACAAACTGTAAGCGCAACATCAAAGAACACGAGATGGGCAACTGAAGGATCTCAGTATCCCCAATTAACAACCTTTCATGAAATTCTTTAGCTTCAACAACTGGGCCTCGCAAGCAGCAAAGTACTATATGTCAATGGAGATGCTCAAGTACTGGAGGCACTGATCATGATGAGTAAGTTGCATTGGAAAAATCGCATTGGCTGACAAAGTCTCACGTGGATGTATCATCGGCTTTCAATCCAAACGTGTGTTGACAAACCTGAATTGGACACTTGATGGCAGGTAAACATAGCGTGTCTTCGCTTGCCATCCTGGACGACCAAGGTATCCTCCTCGGCAATGTCAGCATGACCGATATTCAGGTAAATGAGCGATACGACTTTGCAACTGCACGTCATGTACTCCCATCTAAAGCATTAATGAGACCCCTCAATGATGATGATGTAATGTTTTACTATAGCACATTATGAAGGATTTGAAGACATCCTGGCTCTGGCTGAGCTGTTTCCAGTTTGTCGCAAGGATCCGGCAATTGCAGGGCGTCGAGAGGGGCGAGGATCAGTACCCGGTCTTGGATGTCAGCGCGACATCCACGTTTGGCTATGCACTGTCGAAGCTGCAGGCGACTCGAGTCCACCGTCTGTGGGTCGTCAATGATATGGGGCTCGTCGTCGGTGTTGTCAGTTTGACAGACGTCTTCAAGCTTCTGAGCACCCTCCTCAACTCGTAGGCGAGAGAGTGTATCACGCGCGTGGGTTCAAGTATTTTCTTGATGCACGCGGGCTGAAGCGAGCAAAGGAGGAAAAAAACGAACCAGTCAAATCCAGTTTTGCACCGTTTCCACTAGCCCATATTTTAAAATAAAGTATGTGGCGGTTCTGCAGGATTTTTTTTAACCGTAGATTTTCCCATCATGCGTCCAATTCCCGAAAAAAATCGAGCACTGGCCGACTCCAAAATCGCACTTTGAAGAGCAATCAACAGGCCAAATCTTGACCCTGAGTTGCCTTTTGCTCAAATGATGATACTGAAAAAAAAAGACCATCATGGGACCGGTGGTCATCCATGTCATTGCAAAAAGGGTGGTGGATAAATGATATTTCTTGCGTGTTGTCAAATGTCCGACAACCGATGCTGTCAACAAACAGGCTTGCTAGGCCGCGTTTATTTTTACCCCTTGTCCACGCGCGCCACCATGGGTCAGGTTTGCCGGCCGAACATCAGTGTCCTTTTCTTGGTGTTCCTTGTGCCGCGTCTTCCTGCCCTTGGTCGATCGTTTAGCACGATACCCTCGCTGTTTCTTTCCTCACCTCTTGTCCTCTTGTCGTCTTGTTGCTTTCCTGCCCATCTCCTTCTCCTCTTCTAACTTCTTTAGTTCAGAAATATTCTCCTTACTCCCTCGAATCCATATACGAGCAAAAGCCTTCCCATTCAGCAAGCCTACTTCCCCTCTCCTTTCAAGAACGGCCCAGTAGCACACTTCAACTCGACGTGAACTTGTACGCTCATTTCTCATTGACATTCAGACCCTCGCCTTTTTGCTGATTAACATGCCGGCAGTTGATTCACCGCGTTCCTGATTTTTCTGCGCACACCCCTTTTTTCATATCACCTGTTCGCGGCTGTTTTGCACAGACCGGAAAAAAAAGCCCAGCTCGCCTACAACTCATTCTCGCCTCCTATCTTTACTTCCGCTCCCCCTTCTCTTCATATCAGGAACAATAATGCATCCTCGCCTGTTGCTGGGACCAAGGTCTCGTCGAGCTGCAAGACCCCCGCTAGCCCCAGTTCATTCAAAATCTATACCATTTTTTCATAACCGATTACGCCACATGTCTGCTATTGCGATCATCCTCGCGACCTTGAGCGTTCTCTCCGCGGTTTCTGCCAGCATCACTTGTGCTCTCCCTGCAGGAGGATCCTACAAGGCAGGGGATTCGATCATCCTAGATTGGGGATCAGACGGAACTTCACCCGTGGTGTCGGATATCACCTCGATCAACGGCACACTTTACTGCAATGGCAATAGTGTCAAGATCTCAGACGTCTCTATCCCGAATCTTTCAGGACCTTATAACTGGACAGTGCCTGGCGTGGGTAACGCGACGACTGTTGGGGGAACGGTCGGGACATGTCCCCAGAATGCGTTCCACATCGAGTACTCTGGCCAGGCCGCGGGGTTTTTGAGTATCGTAATGATCCCATGGGGGCCAGTGCGGTGCGGCACGATCACGATTCTACCAGCGTCTAACGGAACTCTCACGACAACGACCACAACCATGTCCTCAACCACAATGTCATCTACCTCTACCTCCGCGACGTCGACACCCACAGATTCTTCGAATAACTCAGATGGAGGGGGAATCTCGACGACAATCATCGTAGTCATCGCTGCGGTACGTGTAATTGGACTCTCAAGTACTGACAGCACTCTCATCGATTTCATTTAAAGCGCCATTTACTCATCACTACCCATCGATATCCAATATATCTCTAGGTGGCCGCAGTGCTCGCGACTCTGTCTGTTGTTGCAATCGTAGCTTTCGTGCGCAGGCACCGACGTCAGCGCAAATTGGATAACGCATTCATGCCTTGGAGCTCCAACAGCGCAAACCAGTTCTCAAAAGTCTCGTCCATGGACGACGGGCTAGGATCACCCCGTCCCTCTGGATCTGGTGGAATGGGTATGACCTCTATCGCAGCAGCAGGAGCCGGTGCAGGGGTGGGATCCTCATATGAAATGAAACCCCAACCTACGGCACCACAGCCCACAGGATCATATTATCCGGACGATGGCGATTATGGTAACTATGCATACCACCAGCAACAGCAACAGCTCTTACAGCAGCAGCAGCAGCATCAAGGTTACAGCCAACAAGGGTACGACGGCTACAATGATGAGGACTCTTATTACAATCCGTACTACGCTGGTGGTGCAGGCTTGGGTCTTGGAGCCGGCGCTAGTGTCACGAACCAGAGCAATCCACCTTTCTACAGCATGAACCAATCTGGCGCTCCTGGTAGCCGAACCTGGGCCCCGTTCGCGCAGGACCACTACCAAGGCACCGACCTGTCTCAGCAGCCACAGCAACAGCACATGTCGGGCTACTTCCCTCCACCACCACCACCCCAAGTACCTTCAAATTCCTCGCCCGCGTCATCTCAACAGTCGTATTCTAGGACAGCTGCTGTTACAGGAGCAGGATTGACTAGCATAGAGAACACACTGTCCGCGTCTGCACTGACGTCTATGCCAACAGACTCGTCAGCATCGTCGTCGCCGAAACGGGCTCCACAGACAGTGATGCAGGAAATGGGACGGAGAGAAGCAGAGGAGGAAACGAATCAAGATATTCCACCTGCAAGCCCGACGCATAAGGTGCTGGTTAATATCTAATCTATAGTATCTTCATAAAAATAATATATCCATCCAACTACTCGGGCATCGACGGGCTTTACCGCCATTACTCGCTTTATGTACAGTTGGAGGTCCATGCACACTGTAGATGTACGTGTGACAGGATAGCCTGGTTCTACCCTTTTGCTACCCACGTACAGGGCACAAGACAGTTGTCGGGATGGGCGAAGGCGAGGAGGGAGAGGGACCGGACCATCGCGCATCATATTTTGCTAAGACGCCTGGATCTAGAACAAAAGTCAACAATGCCGTTGCCCCTTTGCGGAAGAGGACGAAATAACAAAAAGGCCCATTAGCTGACTAAATAAATACATTGATCTTGCTTTATTGTATCGGTACAGGTGTTGGCGGATCTGCATTCCTTTAATCGGGGCAGAGGTCGGGCCCCACTCCAAGCATAGCATGTCTAATTATTGATGACTGCAAGTCCACGATTTTAGACTTCGACTATGACCTTGTTTAGTTTCGAGCCCAACAACGAGATTAGTCTCACGCATGTCTGGTCGCGCTTAATAGCTTTTGAGGACTTTTTAAGTGTCATACGCGCCTTCTATGGCGCCTTATTCTCCTTGGTGCCATATTTGTGCTTGCATTCCCCGAGGATTTGCTCATCTGGCAACGTACCTTTCTATTTCGTATTCTCCGTAACAATCGAGCAACCGAAAGCCTGTTTTCTTCAATGTCTTCTTTGTTTTATTCTTTCATGTTAATCCAATACCCATTTCTACTCACCAATAATACCTTTGCGGCCACTCCATGACCTCCGCACAACCTCGCTCTACTTCCCGACACGTTCAAACCATCCAAGTTCTATCCTATTTGCGTTATTATTCCTCACTTTCCTCACTTCCATCTTCGTACCCTCAGTCCATGCACGTCTAAGCTGCCTAGCCCCTACTGGGAGGCACCAAATCGGCGACAGAGCTTTATGGCAATGGAATGGTAATGGTATCTGGCTAGAGTGACCGTCGCGTATAATCCGCCTATCCTCCGACATTTTGGAATTTGACCCGCTCGGCCTGAACTAGACGGTGCAAAAGTACATCAACAACCGTGCTACGAGTTTGTCTCACGGACCCGCGTCTACTGTGGCTGCGGCTGCCGTTGTGGCTTGCGCTGCTGGAAGTTCTGAACCCAGCGCTCCCTTTTTCCAAGGAAGCGCCCTTCGTCCAAAAAAGGGAACCGCCCATGGCCTCAGAAAAACAGTCTCCTTTCTGCTCATTCGCGCTCCCTCTGTCGCTTTACTTGAAAATGAAGCAGGGTGTATGCGAGGTAAGAGGCGACTACATGGAGTAATGAAGGACGTGAAAGAGCGTGAGAGGGAGCGAATCAGCAGAGAGGGGACTGTTTTTCTGAGGCCATGGGCGGTTCCCTTTTTTGGACGAAGGGCGCTTCCTTGGAAAAAGGAGAGGTTTTGTCCCAACCCCCCGAGTACAGGGGCGACTACAGGTGCTGGAATCCTGGCACTCCCAATGGCAATGGAACTACTGCCGTAGTTGAAGGATCCAAATACGGATACGCATATGGCCAAACCCTTCTTCTACAGCGACAATGACAGCAACATCAACAGAAAGAGCAGCACCTATATTATTACCGCGCTTCTGAGGGCTACAGACCTTCGACAACGACAAGCGTCATCATCACACTATTCGAAATGACAGACTATTATAATCGTCTGCGTAGCGCAGCCTCATCAATGCCGACCGCTGTCACTGCCTCCACTAGTTTTTTCGCGTCCATTTGGGGCAGTAGTCGAGATCACTGCTAATGGAGGGCTTGATACATCAACACATGTCGATTAAACCCTCAGAAGGTATAGGCGCCACAGGATCAAAGCGATTTGACGACACCGGCCGTGGAACCAATACGAGGCGTAATGTTTCAATGAACAGAGAGGTGCAAGGCGAAAGTGTTTGAGTTCAAGAGAACTTGGCCAGTGATAAGTGTTGGGAAATGTAGCCAAAATGGCAGCCTGGTGAGAGATATGTGGAGATATGTAGACGCCTGCTGCGCAGTCTGATGTTCAGTTCATCAACATACTTTCTAGATACAAATCGCCTAAAATCTTTATTCCTGCTGACGATGTCGTCGGCGGTAGTTTATGAACCAATTGTTCAGCTGTCGCTCCGTGATGGAGGCCTTCAAGCAAAGCTCAGCTTTTTCCTTCTTGCTCGGGAAAGGATGATAGGCGTGGTTGTCGATCCAGTTTTTGAGGATGGAAGTATAGTGCGACTTAAGCTCGCGTCGACTTTGGAGATCGCTCGTTGTGGGAACCAACAGCTGACAAGATTCTTGAATGGCGCCTTCAGATCTCATCGGCTCAGAGTCAGGGTCGGAGGACACTTGCTTCAGTTTCGCCAGTGCGTGCAGACATCGATTTCGATGTTCTGCATTCAGATTACGTGCCGCTCGAACCAATGATATGTTATCCGGGTCTGAGTACGAAACTGCATCCCTTTGCATGTCGTTGTAGGCTGAGAGAAATCGCTTCCTGTTGTCTACTACATCAGCAACGCGGGGTTCTCTCTCTAGCTCCTGATAAACGGCGACAAGGAGCATGGCATGGCAGTAGAGATGCGATTCTGAGAACATTTCGAGGTTGGGTAAACGCTGTGTGCGAGATTCCTTCTTGAAACCCCAGTGTAGTTCGGTTTTTCGATGCGGGAATAGCATGGTATCAATGATGTCTCAGTAAAGATCGAATGGAGGAGACGAGGAAAGAGTAATAAAATTCAAGAGACATGCCAAGGCACACGGTTCCATTTCACAAGCTGAGTCGTATTGATCAGTTTACATGTTGTCGAGAGCTTATAATAACTGCCCTGCGATGCGTCGAAGGTGGACGCGGTAGATGCGGTAGACGTGGCCAAGGTTAGAAAAGCTTGTGATGCAGCTTATTTTCGTCATTGAGACTCTGTTCCACCTGTGCCAGATTTTGATCAGTGAGTGACCGCATGCATTATTATCCCAAGCTGATCATCACCCATGGGACGCGTCGAAATCCAAGGATAGAAGCGCTTGAACGTCAAGCCCTAGTTTGTCGCAAGACGCGACTGTCCAGAGTTCCAGGAGGCACTCGTTTTCTCGCCAAACTGTTTGGAGTGCGATGTAATCTACACCACAATGGCCTACTATTATGTGTCTTGCAGGGATGAAAATCTTGCATCGTCTATCAGCTGCCATCTACCGCAGTAGCAATGTCAAGCATTTCTTTTACTCATCTCACTCATCTCGTCCACCATTCTGACATTCTGAACACACAATGGAGACAACGGTCGCAGAAACGAGTACAAGTGTGGAGTCTGACAGTGTCAACACCGCAACCGCCGCCCCCAAGTCATTATCCGACCTTCCCCTGGAAATCTTGTGTTATATCGCACTTATTCTTCCCAGCCGCGAGTTTAGCCGACTCCTTCAGACTTGTCGATTGCTTTATGATGCCCTCAACTCGCATTGGATCTGGCAGCAGCGTTTCGTGAGTCGCTTCGGAATGGGTCGCCTACCGTCGAGCACTGAGTCGGAAACGTTTGCTTCAGGAGAAGATGCTGGCATAAGTGGAACTCAAATAGCACCAGGTCCAGATGAGAACAGTCAGCTCAATAGCGTTGGCGACATCTCAATGCAGGAGCTGATACGTTTGTACAGGCATTACAGTGAGTGAGAGTTCGTCATACATTCCTGCCCTATCCCTGCACACTGAGGAATGAACAGAGAGGTGTCTCAGGAATACCAACTCTTTACGTTTCCTCTTTTACACGCAGTGCGAATGGTTATCCCGGCACAGGATCTAGGTATAGTCCACGGGGATAATGATAGCTATTGGAAGATTATCAAACGCTCTGATAGCATATATGGCAGGATGGCAGGGCTGCTTCATGTCTGGTGGCTCGATGTCTCCGCAGTCTTTTACGGCGTCCCCCGCGGACGCTACCGAATCCAGTGGAGATTTGAAATGGGCAATAGCACTCCGATCATCAACACAGAGTTCCGGGCCGTCGCTGTCGACAAGAAGGAGGTAACTTTGCCGGTGCAGACAACGGCGTGAACGAGTAGTCTGAAAAGCAGTACATGTATTATACGTGGTATGCTCAAACTCTTTTATTACTGGTAGATTCCGTCCTGGGATACATCTCATCCAAGCGCGACTTCCTTTACTTGCACGGGAAAGGAGCAATTGGTCGAGCCGACTACCTCCTCTTCTGAAGATGGACGGGCTGTCCGAGGCCCAGTGATGGTGCAAGTACCGGGTGTCTTGATTATTAACGGTGACCATCCAAATGTTCTCGTTCAATTCCGCAACCATCGCGGGTGAGTTTCTTTATGTTTCGTGATAGTTTTTTGGTACACAAGCAGTATTGCTAATAACAAGTCATCAATAATTGAGAGCAGAGTGTGGCTAACCGTCTTCATGTATCAAACAGGACATACAAATATGGCTTGTCTGTCGACTTTGTACGCTTGATCGATGAGGATGACCCCAGGGTATGGGTCCATCCTGCAACCGCCGAGACCCATGAATCTGACTGTACGGACATTTCTGAGGACGACTCTGACTATACAGAGTTTTCTGAGGACGACTCTTGAAATAAATGATATGCCAAATCATGCCTGCAGCTTGTTCGGTTTTGCAGCTTTGCTAGCTTTGTAGAGCAGTAAAAGCGGAAAGTGTGCATATTCGGAGATACGGTTCCTCTCCGCTGGTAGTTGCGACCACATCGATGCGCAGGCATTGTCTCCTAAATAGGGCACAAAGAGACTAAGAAAATGTTCAGCGCGCAGGTGCAGGGGCAGCGAACGAGGGAGACGCTTTCCATTGCAGGCAGTTGTTGTCCGAGCCGAGACCCGGCTTTAAAAATCTTTAAAATCGTATGAGTAATAGCATCTCTTGGGTTGAACTTTTTTCTCACACACAAAGGATCAAAGATGATTTGTTTCCATGTGCTTCTCCCAAGTGCGGGGGTGATGTTTTCTATGCATGCCTTTACTATAGCTCACTGAGCATATGTGCATGGACACGCCATCGCTACCCCACTCAACCAGATTGTTTCCCGGCAGAACTGATGCCCTGGCCAATCATAATCCACCAGATTGGTCTCTTCCGAAACAACGAAGGAGCAAAGTGGAGCGCCCACGGCGTGGCTTGCTCCGAGCTGCATGATATGCTTTTGGATAGCGGGTGCTGCGAAGTGCCAGGCACCAGGGCCAGATCGAGGGTGGGGTTACGGGGGGCGATAACATGGCTGCGCTTGCAGCCAGGCGAGGGTGCAGTCTGACATCCAAAACGGTTTCAGTTAGTCATTTCAGTTGCGATTAGATTTCCGTACACGCGCATACGTATTCTTCCCGAGTATCTCCAATACACACGCTTCCCGTATGTTTATGTTTTCATGTTTTTCTACGGACAAGGTTCACAAGGTTTTCGTCGTTTCCGAAGCGAACCCAAAAGGAAGCGCACGTCCGGACTAGGGCACTCGGGCACCACAAAATACGCTCCTCTTGTCTTCTATATCTCTCTCTCCTTCTCTTCTTTGTTTCCCCATCCGATATTCCTTCTCCTTCCAATCCCGCTTGCTCCCACCCAGTCTCTCAATCCATTATCCAGCAGATCAACATCATCGTGTTGTCCCT
The DNA here is from genome assembly GCA_025201705.1 of Dissophora ornata. NCBI lineage: Eukaryota > Fungi > Mortierellomycota > Mortierellomycetes > Mortierellales > Mortierellaceae > Dissophora > Dissophora ornata. The sequence continues at coordinate 29,112 of MU616815.1, read as the reverse complement.
GAATCAATCCTTCTTGATCTCCACATCCCATCCACTGTGCATCATCCGCCATGGAATTCGCTGCTAAAGCCTGCCCTTTCCTCCGCAACTCTACGCCTTCGGCCCTCCGCTCGCTCTCCCAGAAGTCAGTGGCCGCCAAGTCCTCCAATGGACTCGTCGACATGGCCCAGCAATGCCCCGTGATGGGCAAGGCCATGACCATCCAGGCCTCGGCTGGTGCTCGTCGCCATTTCAGCGCCACTGCTGCCAAATCCAAGCCAGCCAAGAGCCAGGTTTCGGGCTATGCCGCCGCCCTCTCCTCCAACGACATCAAGGCCTCGGTCCAGCATGAGCTCCACAAGGCCAATCCTGCCCCCGGTGCCGGTAAGAAATCCGATTTACTTCAGTTCTGGAGGAATTTTGAATTCCCCCGGATGATTTGACTTTTGCGCTTGATCCAAGGACTAAACGTCAACAAAAATTATCTTTTCCGAGTAGCCTGCCCATTCAAACCCGTGGCCCCCGTTTCCCACGTCGCCCCTGCCTCGGGCAAGACCTTTGACTACGAGGGCGTTTACGAGGACGAGCTGCAGAAGAAGCATCAGGACAAGTCGTATCGCTTCTTCAACAACATCAATCGCCTTGCCCAAAAGTTCCCCCGTGCCCACACGGCCAAGATCCAGGACGAGGTCACTGTCTGGTGCTCGAACGACTACCTGGGCATGTCCAAGAACCCCGTTGTGGTTGAAACCATGAAAGCGACTTTGAGCAAGTATGGCGCTGGTGCTGGTGGTACGCGCAACATTGCCGGCAACGGTGCTTTGCACTTGGAGCTCGAGGAAGAATTGGCGTCGCTGCATCACAAGCCAGCTGCCTTGGTCTTTTCGTCCTGCTATGTCGCCAACGACGCCACACTCAGCACTCTTGCGCAGAAGCTGCCCAACTGTGTGATTCTCTCGGACGCGATGAACCACGCCTCAATGATCCAAGGCATCAAGCACTCGGGCGTGAAAAAGATGATTTTCCGCCATAACGATACCGCCCATCTCGAGGAGCTCCTCCAGACCCTTGATCCCTCGATCCCCAAGATCATTGCCTTCGAAACTGTCTATTCCATGTCCGGCACTATCGGCAAGGTGAACGACATCTGTCGCCTGGCCAAGAAGTATGGCGCCATCACCTTTTTGGACGAGGTCCATGCTGTTGGCATGTACGGTCCCCATGGTGGAGGTGTTGCTGAGCATCTGGACTTCGCCGACAACCTCAACCGTCCCATGGCGAGCCCCGTTGAGACAGTCATGGACCAGGTCGATATTATCTCCGGTACTCTTGGCAAGGCCTTTGGTGTTGTTGGCGGTTACATTGCTGGATCAGCGGCCTTGGTTGACATGATTCGCTCCTATGCCCCTGGCTTCATTTTTACTACCTCTCTCCCACCTGCCATCGTTGCTGGCGCCACCGCTTCGATCCGCTACTTGCGCAACTCTCCTCATGAGCGCATTGGCCAGCAGACAAACACTCGTGATCTGAAGGCCCAATTGGCGGCGTTGGATATCCCTGTTGTTCCCAATCCTTCGCACATTGTTCCAGTTTTGGTGGGCGATGCCGAGATCTGCAAGGCCGCCTCGGACGAGCTCTTGCGCTCGCATGACATCTATGTTCAGAGCATCAACTACCCCACTGTTCCTCGTGGTGAGGAACGCCTTCGTATCACCCCTACACCCGGCCATACCGAGGAGATGATGGCTCATTTGGTTCGCTCGTTAGAGAGCGTCTGGCAGCGCAATGGCTTGAAGCGCACTGCCGAGTGGAAGGCCACGGGCGGTCGTGCCGGAGTCGTTGAGGGTGCTGTTGATCCTGCCCCTATCTGGGCTGATGCTCACCTCACCCTCTCGGCTGAAGCTGTCGGCGTTGGCAAAGGTCCCGTTGGACAGCTCCTCTCGGAGACTCTCGCCAGACAGGTTTCGGCTTCTGCTCAGCTTTAAGGCCTTGGCGTGTCTGACTCTCTCGTGATGTCCATGGACATTTTTCCAGAGATGTTCACATTCCAACGTACATAATTCCACTAGTTTTTCATGCTGGCCCACTTATCGCAATCGTTATATTTCTGTGCCCTTTCAAGCTAATATAATAAAAAAAAAAAACAAGAGTGGAACTATGTACCAACAACACCTTTCGCGTCGAAACTCGGCTGTAAATTCTGCTCGAGATCACTGAACCCTAACGCAAAAAGTTGCTCCGAGTTCAGATTTGACCTTGAGGTGGTCCCCGATGTGATTCCTGGATGGTTGTTCTCACCTCATCCACAAATGCACTAAAAACAGGTGAGTTATCTATCCTTTCTAACAGACGTAGAATCTCCTAAGATTGATGGCCGCTGAGTATGTAAACCGTACCTTCGAATGCCCACACACTGTATCTGGTGCAAACCGTTGTCTTGACACGCACCAGGCACTTGTTCCTGAGTAACAATTATACCGACAATCCTCAGGATCTCATCCCTTTCCAGCGCGTCTTGGTCGACAGAGTTGTCAAGGTCGTACATTCGACAGCGCAGGGTTCTCGTGCCTTGGGGGGACAGGTTCAAGTTCGAGATCGCGATACATGGGTTTGGGGAAGGGGCAATGGGGTACTTCCGAGCAAAGTCCTGCGTGGTTGGATCTCGCACGGTAAACTCCCAACAATAGTTCTGATAGCACATGGGCGAAGCTAAAGTTCCTGAAAATACAATTTTTTTTTTTTTTTTTTTTAGTCAAAGCACTCGTCCATTGGGTTCATAAAGCATCAAAACTGTGGATCTTTTTCGTACCAACAACTTCCACGAGTGCCACAGATGGTGCGCCCAGGTCGGAGGCTGGTAGATGTTGACTTTGAACGGAGCCATCGACCACGTCATGTATGGATTTGCAAAATTGGATGGACCGCAGGCGGACGCCACCAGCATGAACTTCTGACAGATCCACATCCTGGTCTTGTTGATGACGGTAAGCCTTGCTACCCTTCCATTTAGCCATGACGGTCTTCGTAGATCGTGATGTTGGTCGCGGTTGTTGTCTTCCTGCAGTGTATCCAATTGTCGGGACCATCTGGGCCACTATCATGTCTACAATATAGTATCTCCTTATTCACAACAGAGTCTCGCATTTTATAAACTTTTGAGTTAAAATCTTCCTGGCCTACCTTTTTTACCTTGAACTGTAGGAGCATGAGGATGTTGGCGCACCAAGGAGGGACCGAGCTTCTGTTCATGTTGGTTTTGTTTAGGCCCGTACTGCATTCCGACTGAGGGTTCAGGGAATGTAGGGACAGCCTCGGCTTCGTACAGTGCCAGGATGTCTTGATCATCAAACGCAGATAGCAGGGTGCCGCCCTGAAAGTACTCGCTGGTCTGAAATGGGAATGGGAGCAATGTCTAATAAATGCACATGGAATGCTGGGCTTACGATCACGACATTTCGCTCACCATCAATGGGTCGACTTGTCTCTGCTGTCGTACAGATCTCGTGTCTGGGATAGGCTCGAAGAATCCGTCGATGACCGTCTGTCGCTCCTTTGGTGGCGCTTGAATATGGAGAGGATCCCGTGTGATCGGTGCTCCGACCTTTGCTCGGTGCCCAACGATCCCGTGGAACGATGTGCCTGACTCAATTCCGTGGACGAAGTGCTGATTAGGGGGTTCAAAGAAAGGACAATGGACCACAAGGTGCGGTATGTATCGCGGCACGTACCGAAATAAGGACGGTGTTGCTGTTGGCCATCCATCGTGGAAACAATGCTGTAGGAAGAAAGGAAGGAGAGGAGAGAGGAAATGTGGTGGCAAAAGAATGGGATCTGTAAATAAATAATGGTTCGTGCGCGTGGCACTGCGACTGAAGCCTATTTTAAACACTACACCTGGGTCGTGCTATTCTCGCGTGCACCAACCAAAGTCATCCACAGTGGCGGGGCGACTGACAGTAGGATGGTTTATGAATGCATGTGCCCCACCCCCGGGCCGGACACATCTTTTGGACAATAAATACACCCTTTCCTCGCAAGGCTTCGATATCCATCCTTCTATCGCCATACACGTCGTTAAAGTGTAATTAATTCGCACACGAGTCCATCTCTCTACCATGAGCACGGTAGCCTCCAGCTGGGCCAGTTTATTTTCATCTTCCTCCTCTACTCTAGCTACACCTACGCTCCCGTTTAATGCTTCATCCTCACCCATACATCCATGCTCAACACGCTTCCCCGCCGCCAAATCCCACCAAAGACGTCCCAGAAACTTCTTTGGGCACGCTCTTGGGAATTATTCAGTTCCAAGTTTGAACACCTCTTCATTCGCAAGAGATACCACCATCTCAGATTCGTCATTTTCATTGAACAGCTCGGTGCTCCCAAATGCACCACAGACTGGTGGTCCAGCTCAGGGCATATTCACACATAGAGTTTCTTCTGCTCCAGACCTTGGAGTGCTAGGCGAATTGTGTCATCCAGTAATTGCGATGGATCAGAGTATGAGCCAGAAAACAGAAGCTCCTCCGCGGTCCCCGACATCGAATGATACACGACCCAGCAGGCGCAAGTGCGGTGATTGTGGTTGGTCTCCAAGGGGTTCTATGACAACGCTCAAGAAAATCGGCGCATCCATCGTTCATGCCACAAAATCGCCAGGGTCCCTGCTTCAGTTTCGGATAGTCAAAAAACCCATAGCGGAGACTTTCGTCAGCCCTCTGAACATTAACACGAAGAGAGTAGATCCGACGCTAGATCATCCACCAACAGCGTCATCTGGCATCACGACATATCCGCTGGATACCTCAAATCCACCTTCTCTTATGAGCTATGGCACGAATGCAGATAGTATGAAGCAAGAGACTTCAATGGCGCCTGGTACTGTACATGTTCCGCAGTATTCTTCAAACGCCGATTTTGTCGTTGCGAGGGTCATCCCAGTTAAAGCTCCCACGGGCTTGAAGACATTTGCACATGGAGAAAGTTCAAAGTCGAGAGTTTCATCTGTATCCAAGGGCGGATGCGACATTTCCAAACAAATTCAACATTATCCCAACTACGACCATTTACTGATGGCCATTGAAGGGCTTAGTGGCACCGTTGAGGATTTGTCGAGGAAGATAACACTCATGATGGATCTCAAAGGTGGGTTCATTTATATATACGCGTCGCATGCTCGTTGCCGCTATTTTGCTATTTTGCTAAAAGGCTGCAAGTATCGGTGCTCACACTGTTTGCTTTCTTTCTTTCTTTCTTTCTAATAAGATATCCGCACATCGTGCTCTGTGAGGAAACGCACCCGCCAAAAAGGTTGCCGAAAACTCCTGCCACCTCCTCCAAGTAATGCACCGCCTATCGCGCCTAAGAGAGCTCCCATGGTCACCTCTTCTATTCCTCGTATTCCGTCGCTGCCTTGTTTCGAACCCTTGCCACAATTTGATTTTTCCAGCACAATGGATGCTACATTTGTATCTAGATCTCTGTTGGTGACGCCGCATTCCATGGCGGACTGTGCCATTCCAGACTTAGGGGAAACGCGTCTTTCTTCAAAGTTTATCCTGAAAATCCAGCAAAGCCTGCAATCGTGTCAAGAGCCCCCGACATGCTTAATGTCACCAATGGTCTCCCAGGCCTTGGCATCGCCTGTTCTTCGACAAGTGGCAGAGTCCCCCTCATTCATGGATCCGCTTTCAGGAGGAGCCTCGCATACTCCCGGATACAAATTCAAGGAGCAAAAAGTCGAAAGCTACACGACTCACACCGCGAGATTTCATCGTTCATTACGAAGTAGCAGTATTCTTGGTCCTTGGGATCCAAGGCTCATCACGAAAATGTCAGCGTCTCGGTCCGTTTCAGTTTCCATAGAATCTCAGGGAACTTGAAAGATGAGTGAAGTTGGTGACGAATAGATATGAATTATGAAAACCAAATGTGTAATGTAAATAAGGATCCTAGAGCGACCTTTGACAGGAACCAATGCGAGGATTGTTGAAAGAGAGACGTTTTCCATCGTCTCATCTGCTGCTGGCCCTCTCTGTGGAAGGATTTCCTCTCTCTATTTGAGGATAAACAGGTGCTTGGATGTTCTGGTCTATAAAACCCCTGCGTTTGTCACTCACCGACAGCTTTTATTGCTTCATTCCTGTTGTTGTTGCCTCATCTACTATCCGATATCCCTATCCATTTTCCATTGCACAAGACGCATATAATGCCACATACAACCTGCGGTTCCAACGGTACTCCCGTATGCGTCCGAGGATTTACTCGGGAAAAGTGCTCCATGTGTAGCCTGGGATCCGTCGCCTGCGATATGTGCCAAGCCGGCTCTCGTATTTCCAATAGCCGCCAAGGTCTTCCCCAGCAACACTCCTACCATGGAAGAGGCAATTACCAGCAAAAATATTCATTGTCCACCTCTGCACTCGTGTCTTCGTCAAGCTCTATTGCTCTGGCATCTTCGCCGCAAGGCAGGGGTCTCCAGACCGGACCAGCGGTGCGGCGATCAAAGTCCATCACTCTGTCTAATCGGTTGACAGACAATCCCTCATTGGTCAACAGTGCTGCGCCGAATCCGCCCGTTGTAACTAGGACCATCTCGATCTCGTATCAACTCCCGTTGCCGTCGGCTCACCCTCAGCGATCACTTTTGACACCTACGCCTACAATGCCCTCCCCAAAGAGAGATATATCTCTCTCTGTAGTATCCCTCCCTGCAGAGCGCACTTTAACCTCAGCATCGGCACCTACGTCTCCGACGGCTCTAACAGATGACACTTTATTGCCTTGCATATTTTGCTTCCACGGCAGAAAGACCTGCGACGAGTGCTTTGGACTTGGCTATGTGCAGCGCATCTGTCAAGAATGTCTGCGGGATCAGCGTCGCCGAAGCAACAGCGGTCGTCTTGGCAAAGCGTCGCTCCCCGCATCGTTGAATCAGTTTGGGACCAAGATGAAGGAGCAAATCTCTCATTTCGCGTCGTCCTCTCTACTATCTGGATCGACACCGTCACTTGCACGCAATGATGCGCCAATAGTGGAGCTTTCCAAGAAGAAAAAACAACAGCAGTGGCAGTTTCGATCAAAGAGCATGGTTTCACTTCCGAATATCGACACCTTCACATCTCCACTAATCTCTCCGACCTTAGGACCTGTACCTGAGGCAATGGAGGGTGAGGAGGAAAGTCCTCTGCACAACCCCGCGAATGCCACCTGTAATGAAGGGAACCAAACCGTCACCAGAGACCACATCGAAATCACTAACCACCACGGCGACAACAATGGCAACGCTGCCTCCGTCGACACCGACAACACCAGGCAGATCAAGAGGTCATTGAAAATGGCTATCATGAGTGCTCTTAAGGTCCCGACTGTGTTCCAGAGCAAGAGAAATAATAAGAGCATCAATAACGAACAGGCCGCGGCCCGCCGTCGACGACAATGGCCATTGCGCTCACTTTCCATGATCAGTCTTCCCTCGGCATCGACTGCCGCATGATCGTGTTTTCTTGACTTTTCCTTCTCCTATATTTTTGTCTCCCTTACTGAGGAGATGTTCCTTGCAGTTTTTTTTTGTCCTGGCCAAGAGTTTATACATAATCCATAATACAATAACTGTGTCTTTCCGATCCAGCTGACCTTTGTTGTGCTACTCCCCCCTATTCCACAAATCTTCTCTCAGTGTTTTGATTGTTTGAATGCTTGAATGCCTGTACATCAATTCAGTGCCTGCTGTGTACAAAAAAAAGTGTTGGCGATGTTGGATGGGGTGCCAGTTGCGAGAGAATGGAGGTGTTGCTTTTCGTTGACTGCTTAGCAGGGCTATTGCGCCAGCAATGGAAATCGCCGTTGCTGTATGTGCGTTCCGGGGTTTGATGGTGTAGTCACATTTGAATGAAGGGCAATCCGGGTTGATACATTTGACAGTGCCATGGACGTTCATCTCAATGGCGCAATAGTGGACGTGTTCTGCTCTCATTTTCCCGCCCTCTCCAGGCTGATGCCCTCCCTGCTGCACAAAGGAATGTACCAAAGTGGAGGCTATGTAAGGACGAAACTGACGACTGGGGCAACACACTTCGTGCAAAATGGGTCGGTGCACATGGCTAGTGTGAGCTGCCTCTTCGGTGCGTATGGACGAATAATGTTCGTGATGAAGGCGCGACTTCGAGCTCATAGTCGGTAAATTCGTTGCCAGTGAATGCGGTTTTCCTCACCCAATCCTTGTCCACAGTTTTCTCGACACTTGGGGACTCGATCAAAGACTTTAGTACTACCTGCAATGACTGCAGATGTACTCTGGAAGGCTCCTTCGTGACACCAATGCTTTGAACAGCTGCCTCCTTGGCATTTCATCTTGTACATGTGTCTCCAGCTTGTCCTACAACTCATCCATGTCATCGATGTCGAAGTCCGCGGTGTCGAGAAATGTGAAATCCGCGGTATCGAGAAATGTGAAGACCGCGGTGTCGAGAAATGTGAAGACCGCGGTGTTGAGAAATGTGAAGACCGTGGTGTTGAGAAATGTGAAGATCGCGGTGTTGGGAAATGTGAAGATTGCCATTCATTCTTTGACTATACTCTTTTTCTTTTATACGGCTACATCCTCCTGCTTCTCCATGGCCTTGAGCTGATCCTTGAGAGGACTAATGTTGCCGCTGCCAGTAGCGGACTTATGTGCCTTTAATTGAAAAGTGATGATGCAAGACAATAGGGTGTACGTTTCGTTCGTGCTGCATATTTCTCTTTTAATATCCGGTGCAAGAGCGCTGAATAAGTGACAATAAAATACATGATGGATGGGTGCAAGTGTTCGCGAGGGGAAATCCCCCTCGTGGACTTTTCTATCTTTCTTTCTCATTCTCTCCAAAATCAATGGCCTGGGGCGCTACCACTACTGCCTATACTCGTCTGCTGATGAAATTGCTCTACATAGCTCTCGACCGTGACCGAGATATGGCTCTCCATCGGTGCAACCTGCTTCTCTGATGTTATCTGCGTGGACCGATGATGTCTTCGATCTGCTGAAGACCTATCTGTACTGGCATTACTACCGGAAGATCTTGCACTTCCACGGGATGTCGCCCAGTGCACAGCCATGGCATTCAGGGTCACGTCGACCGTGCAAGACGCCAAACAGATCAAACCGCGTTCTTGACCCTGGAAGTGTACCAGCGTAAAGACGTTGATGGTGCTGGACATCAAAGAAACGAGGGAACCCACGAGGGTACGGCGGGCCATATCGCGGAGTTTACCCTTTGAAGGACCTTGGAGAAGAGAAGTAGAGGACAAGAGGGGCCGGATAAAGAGCACAGTCAACCAGCTGGAGATGAAGATGTCGTAGAGGATAAGGGTCACGGATGCAGGCGGAAGAAGACCGATCTCGCATCGGCCGTCGTCTTCAAGTTTGGAGACGCGGTAGTAGATCATGAGGGCAAAGATGCCAACGTACGGGATCAGGAGGGATAAGTTGATTCGGTACAGCTGAAAACAATATCATCGCGTTAAAATTGTGTGTTTTTTTTGATCAGGTAACGCGAGTTGCGGAATGCGAAAACACAAAGAAAAACGCGATCCCTTATTATTACCATAAAATTCGCGCGTGTGGCGCCGACCGCTGTGACGACATAGACCTTCTCCATCAAGAAGAGGTAGATAATAATCTTACTGCATGCGTATAACACGATGCAGGAGTATACGGATATGGTGCACGAGACAATGTTGAAGTCGTTGGTCTGCACCAGCATAGCTGCGATCAGCGAGAACGACCATGAGAGGATATAGAGGGATATGACAAGACCTCGCGCATAATTAATGGCGTTTAGCTTTGTGCCTGCAGTCTTGCGCCCGAACAACATCGACATCAGAGAGATGCATGCCAGCGAAATGAACAGCGAAGCCGTCTCTGTTAATATAATTTTTTTTGTAAGAGCATCATTAGTGAAGTACATTAAATTGAGGGGGAGCAGAATCGGAAAAGGTTCTAGGGGGGGAGGGAGGTCCCACGAAACGTCCATCATGCATGGGCATGGTTTATGTATTATTCGCAGATGAATTTTTTAGCCCCTGAAGCTTAATAAAAGACAAGCAGACATGGCATGATTGCTCTTGCTTTTTTGCATTGATGGTTTGGTGTGAGATGGATGATGCTTATGCGATTTTTATCCTTCGCGCCATTAGTGCAGCAAGCACACGCTGGTTTTTGTTTGGTTCGTGCGGCGGCATAGATTAACAGCTAAGCGCAAAATCTTTCTTTGTGTCAGGCATGGATCTCGCTGAAGCTCTCACAAGAGGAGCAGAGATTGAACATGTGGTCGGATGCATTCATCTTAACGTAGTGTTTGCTCCAAAAGCCCAGGGTCTGGAAGGTCGCTGTTATGACTCCCCAGTTACTTGTGGATGTGTGAGATGAGGAAAGGGACGAGGAGAAAGTGATGTGGAAAGGGCAAAGTGGGCCGGAGAAGAAAATGCGTGTTTCCTTACCTTCTGGATCTGCGGACATGGTGAGGAAATTGTCGGAATTAATGGGTGTCTATATGGCGGGTAGCTAAGGGGAGGAGGGTATAGAGCTGGGCGTAGTCCGCGAGGGGAGAATCCCGATCCCAAGAAAAGCAACGTGCTCACGGGAAATGAGATAGGAAAGTGGAAGGAATGAGGGAAACCTGGTTGAAAGACTTGTGGATTTGAAGAGAATCTATGAAAAGGGTGCAATGTGTTGCGTAAGGTAGGAGTGTTGGTCGATATTCTAGATGGTATTGTGGTAGGAAATGGTTGACTTTCGTCCAACACCATGAAATAATAATCGTTCTCAATGGTGTGGTCGATATTTAAAGGATTGCTTCAGCTGACAATCAACGCTGATGGTGTACAATGTGAGGAGAATGGGAGGCATAAAATGGGGTTGTCTGGTGGAAGGGGTTCTATGTTGCTTTCCAGTAATCAGCTCACAGAAAATGTAAAGCCAAATGAAAGAAAGATCGGGGGGAAAGAAAGATCGGGGGGAAAGAAAAAGAGAAAGAGTCTTTGCCGAACATCAAGGATGGTTATTCCTTTTATAATGTGCGCTTAGCAATGGGCCAAGCGCGAAAATGCGCATGTAGAGAAACGTGACCTTGGCCAGAGTAGAGACGGATGGGCATGCATAAATTATAGAGAGCGAGAAAAACAAAACAACCTTGGAACAGAGGGGTGTGGTGTGTGGAGAGATCGATGCAGGATAGTGTGCTGCATCGGGGAGAGAGAGCGCGCAAAAAAGGGTGAGTAGAGTCTTAGGAGAGATAGACCAAGTCCAATTGAACGGCCATTTTTTTGCTCGAGCAATAGACGTGGTAAGTTCGACTGAGGATTTTCAAGGAGGCAGAAAAGAGTATCAGATCAACAAGAACAATCGCGCAGGGGAAAAAAAAGCCAGACCGTGGATCGGCCGTGCCGGAGAGACCGACCGTTCCAGTGCTTGGCCAGTGGCACTTGCCTTCTTCTTGCTATTGTGCGGAAGTATGAAGAGTCAATAAGCAAGAGCCAAAGAAGGGCTGGATAACGCCGACACAACCCCCGCTAGCTTTTGTACAAATACTACGCTCGTAGAAGAAAACTGGGTATGTATATGTGCGTAGAGAGCGGTACGCATCGTTCATTTTCACGCCACGCCTCATTTCAACTCGCTCACCAGCTGAATGAAGGAGATATGGCTACCGAACGCGAGGCGCTTAAGGCCAGAGCGTAGGGTGCCATGTTTTTCTCTCTCTGTTTCTCATTTGCCCCGGAACTGGGCAGATGCGACTAGAAGCTAAAGAATGAGATGTACAGATGCTCAACGCCCATTGTTACATGGGCTACATGACTACATGTACAACACTTTCGTAGTCCCAATGCATACGCAGACGCTATCATTCTTCGTCATCATCGTTCAACGTGCAGTCTGGTTCTGCCGGAGCTGCCTTTTAATGTCAGTTGGTGTGTATGTACAGAAAAATACAACATTTCCTTTGCCTTAGCTTTCCTGCGAGAGCGGCCAGGGCTATTGTATGCCTCAGAGATTGCTATGCAATGCCTTCGTTTTTTCAGATCTAGTTCATTGGAAGGTATGAACTCACAGAGAGACTCTGGCTATATGCCGAATTTTTCAATGAAAAACAGAATAAGCCTTGTGGGGGCGGAAAAAAGAGGGTGTTCACGCGTATGCAATCCAAACTGCAGATGGCGACGGATCGTTAAAAAAAAATGAATGAATGGGGGTTAAAGTTTATCAAGGAGAACCAAAGTAAAATACGGGCGTTTAGTGCGGTTGTAAAGGGGAAAATAAGGAGTTCCATGAATCCAAGAACTCTCGAAATAGCGCTGACAATTCAAGTGTGTCTTCAGAGTTTAGACACGCAACACATCGGTCGAGCTACAAGAGACCCAAAACTAAATCCCTTACTCTTCATCACTGCTCTTCTTTGTGCTAGAGGGGTGGAGATCTTTCGAACGTTCTACGTGTTCATATAGCAACACGTCCTTGTTCTATATACACAACTATGCGACTATGCGATGGATCTGACCACGGCATGTAGAACTACGTTTGGGTTTGGACATCTGAATGCGAGGCGTATACATGCTATGTCGCTTTCATTTCATGTTGGCCTTCATATCCGACGAAGCATTTGCTGATCCTACCCCCATAGTGATTATGTGTGTTGTTGGTAAAAAAGACGAGCACTATGACTCGAGCATTTCAAAGGTCGTATAATTGAGGACCTGAACTCCAGCACGGGGACGGTGCGACAATGAGGTTTGCCGCCGCTGAACATCCAAGTTTCAACCGATGCAGGGACATGTTGTTGCTGGTGTCGTGGTGTTAGGGGACCGAAGTCAGTGCGATTCGGCGACATGTTAGTCATGAATCTCAACTTATGTAAGAACGACGTGTGTCCATTTCACCCTTCTGCCCCCTACTTAAGTCAACTCCTGCTCCCTTCTCCTCGTCCCTCGGTTGAATGTTGCATGTCACACAGTTGGCCTAGGAAGTGAGGGGAAGCAGCCTAAAGTATTACATTATATTATTAGGTGTTGTGATAACATAGCAGAGATGTCTGGGAATAGGGACATGGTGAGTTGCCAGAGGATTCCATGATCCATAGGAATCCGGGCCTCTAGACCGCAAGGAAATGGGTAAATTTGTCAACGAGACATATGAATTCTTTCGTGAGATTGCTCCAAAAGAGAAGGGAAAGCGTTACTTCCTGTAAATGGTGAAAAATGTGCCTCATGCCTTTTTTTTGAGGGATTTAAACCACGGACTGTTGCGCTTGCAACAGAATGGGGAAAAAAAAGAGAGAAATAAGTGAAAGTTGGAGAGACGACTGAAGAGAAGGGATCCGGAGAACGTGAATAAGAGCAGTGCACAGTACCATATACCATCACATCACCTAAAAACGCAAAGTTATAGAAAAAACAGTCAGGGCATGACCGAGGCGGTGCCAACGACAAGGTGTTACGTTGTCAGTAAAACAGAGTCTCTCGGATACAATATCATATTTTTCATTACCTTTCAGGGCTCTTATGAGGTTAGACCCAGATCAAGTCTAACAAGAGCAGTACTTGGCAAGGGTTATATTCTAAAGAGAAAGACGCGTCAACAGCTGACGCGTTGTCTAGTGACGATTTCATAGTCTAATTTCTTTATGGTTCTACGCTGAATGAATTAACGAAATTGAAGTGGAACAAGTGTCACTGAAATGCAAGATGCAAAAATGGAAATGATGCGCTAGAGTTGAGGGTAGGATATACATGCAGCGGAAAGATAGAGAGAGGAGTAAGGGCTAGGTATTGTTGTAGGTGAACTATGTCGTTGGTAGGGGGCGTGTTTGTCGTTGATAATTTGTTTCTGTGTCTTGGCTTACGCGATCATCATCGAACGAATCGGAGCTCTCCTTACTCATCCTCCAGTTCGTCCATCTCCCCTTCTGTCCCTGTGACATCCTTGGGTACTGTCATTTCTGGCACAGCAATTTCGGTCTGCTTGTCTGATGCTGGCTCGGTCTTATCAGCCGTGGTGATATCCTCCGCCATGTTCTCATCCTCCTTCTCGTTCTCGCCATTCTCTTCTATTGCTACTTCACTGTGCTCAATTTGCGTAATAGCCTCAGATTTGATCTCCTTATCTTCTCTATCCTCAACAACAGGCACAGCCGCCGGAGCAGTATCACTCAACTTGGGCTTCAATATCAACCCGAAGTCCTCAGACCTGAACGAAGCCACAACATTGGGTGGGATCAAGATCCTCCATCCCGCAGTCTCGACCCTCGTAAACAACGAATAGTCGATTCCCAGCTCGTTTTGATCCTCTAGTGGCACATACGAAGAAGCTTTGGCCACCTTCAGTGCCGCGACCGTCGGGGGCTCACCTCCCGCAGCAGGAGGCACTCGAACACCTAGTCCGAGACCAGTCTCCTTCGACACATCCAACTTCCTTTCCGCAGTGTAGTCCAAACCTACGAGATGTAGACCTGAAGGTGAGGTCAAGCTGACATTGCTTTGTTGCTGGCGGGCCGCATTCGCTGCAGCTGCTACTACCGCAGCCGCCGCCGCTTCAGCCACCGCTGCAGATGCATTCGGAGTCACATTACAATCATCGTCCCCATCTCGCGACCCCGAAACCGAGTCCGCGCGACGCTTCTTGGACGACCCGAATGCAACCTCATCTGGTGATGCTGATCTTCGTCGTCTTAGAACAGAGTTGCTCGACCGGCTCAACATATTCGGCTGTGATGCCGCATGTCGAAGCGTCTTTTGCTGCTGTTGCAAAGGTCCAAGAACGTTCTCGAACGCCGAAAAGGTCGCTGGCCGGGGAGATCCAAAAGCCTGGAGATGACGCGGCTGTGTGATCTCGATGACGACTTTGGAGCTGCCACCGAGCTTCAGGGACATGGCTTCTGCAGTGTCCAGGCTGAGAGTCGATGGAAATCGGTCGGTTTGGTTGACGGGAGAGGCGCCGTTAGGGAAGCAGGTGAGTTTGATTGTGTTGCGAGGAAGGGCGACGTTGAGATCTCGAGCGGATGATGAAGACATGTTGGAGGAGCTGTAGAGGCTTGAGTGGGAACCCATGCGGGCCAAGGAGAGACCTGTGTTGGGTTTCTTAGAACTCTGACGCATCCTCGCATAGGCGCCTAGTGTTTTGTTTTTACAGAAGGGAAGTGATGTAAAATAAAGTTAGTACCTGTAGTAACAGTGTCAAAACGCGTTTGTTCACACGTTTCTAGGGGGATACCAAAAGAGGAAATGAAAAACATACGACTATCTGCACCTTCGGACGACAGGATATCAGGTGCATATGAGTTTGCAGTATCAAGGTCTTCTCGGGAGGGCCGTTGATAATATGCAAGCCCAGGCGAGTCTTGGTGACGAAGATACGCATGGCGGCTATTGTTACCTCCGTTGTTCGCAACCGGCAAAGAATGAGAGAATCCCATCGGCCCCGAGATAGAAGTTCGAAGATTCTGAGGTCCAGAAGTCTGCTGCTGTGTGGGCGATGGACCTCCAGCATGGGAAATCAGAGGAGAGTTTGGTGTCGGGAGCATTTTGTTTGTTGAGCGTCGCATCGTGTTCGCGTTCAATTTCGCGTACTTTTCGCAATGCTGGTAACTGAAATCTTCAGCCTCACTGATGCGACGGTCATATGGATGCATAAAAGTGGCAGAAGGATGAAGAGACAGTTGACTGTAGGATCGCTGACCACTTGGATGAGGCTGGCTCATTCTTCGCTGGTAATAAGACGTAGGAGAGTTAGCCTCTTCATATCGATCACCTGGACTTGGCAAGGAACCAATCTGAAGCGTCCTGGACTGACCCAGGGCCTCTTGCAGGGACTCATGACCAGGTGAAGATCTCGAAGAGGACAAGAGAGCTGGAGAGTGAGAGTCTCCCGACGATCCAATGGGCAAGAACTTGCTTGATAATGACGGTTGCAAAGTGGCGGGGTGCGAGAACCTTCGCTCCACAATCTCCGGTTTTGGATGTACAGCACCATGGTACTGTGTTGACTCTCTGCGCAATATCTGACGTTGCAGGTGGCGTTGCTGCTGTTGCTGTTGAGCCTGATACTGTTGACTGTGCGACGAGTAACTTTGGCCACCACTTTGTTGCTCCTGTTGCTCCAAATACTGCTGATGGCGCTGTTGGCCGATGTTAGGGTGCGAGTGGGAGTGTTGAAGCTTCTGACTTTGTCTGGTGGCAGCGTTCAAAGAGCTGGAGGGAGGTCCCGTTGGAGTGGCAGTTCTGTTACCATAAGCAGAATGCGCGCGGTAAACTCGAGGATCTCCACCCTCAAGAGGGGACGTACCAGGAACCTGGAGATGACCTGAGGATGAGAGCATGACCGAGTCCTCATAGTCCATCATCGGTGAATCCTCCCCCACGATTGAGGGGCGGCGGTACTGCGGTTGGGCAGAAGGTCGCCGGTTCGTACCTCCATGAGAGGAGCAGCGGTCGTCCACAGGATGAGGATGTCCTCCATTGATATTCATTTCCTCATAACTCTGTTGGTGCTCCGAGCCCATGGAGTTCTCGCACTGGAGTGCAGGCTCCTTTCTCTCTCGCAACTGCTGGAGCCTCTCTGTTTCGCTTGAACCTTCGTGCTTCTGAGACGGTCGGCGGGAGGATTTCATGGACGGTGGCGGTGCCATGGCAAGGACGTTCTCGGATAATCCATTAGTGGTTTTTGCGGAGGTAGGGGTGCCAGAATCCGGCAAAGAATGACCGCAGACAACGCCTTCGATCATGTTGCGGATCTTGGACTCACTGTACGATTTGTTGCAGATAAGGCTCATCGAAACAGGTGGCCTGCACTTGAACCGAAGGTTGCCATCTAGGAGAGTACGTGTCGAAGAAATAATAAAACAAACTTTGATTAGCTGCTATATGATGATGTAGGACACTGAGTCAAGGGTCGATAATACGAACGATGGGCTTTACCGGACATGCCATCGCGCTGGATCGTGTTACGAGAGAAGCATTTTGCACAGGGAATCAGGTTTCTGTATTGCTTGAACAACGCAATAGTCTCTTCTTGTAGTGCAGATCTAGGCAGCATGGCTGTTATACTCCGTAGTGACGGTCGTCTAGATGACGACGCACCGCTGTCTGGTGTTAAGGATGCAGTGGTTGGAGTAGAGGCCGTCATGGGCGACGGCATTGCAAGCTGAGAAAGCCGTGGTGGGGTTCGTGCACTAGAGGAGGTGTCGACGGCGAGGTGGGCTTTCTCGTGGTATGAGGGATGAGAGGGTCGGTGACGAGGTCCATCCTCCATAATCTCATTGTTAGAGATTCTGGGACTTATAGTGGGATGTTCTGACTCCATGGGACCCAACTCCGCATTCTCGCCCGTCATGACAACATTAGGGGCGCCCATTTGTTGCGGTTGCGGGGGGAAAGGTGGGTATCCATGCTCCGACTTCAATTTGACGAGTTGCTGATGTTGCTGTGGTTGAAAACTACCAACGGAAGGGATAGATGGAGATTGTGGTGGCTGTTGAGACCTGGACGGATAATGGTTCAATGCTGGCCCTGATGCCAAAGGATGAACAGGGGCATCGGAGGTGTATTCCATGTCAAGGTTCTCACGCAACAGGGCACTCCTGACCATACCACCGGGTTCGTTGACATGATCATGCAGAGTTTGAGCGATATCGTTGTTGCCACCAGCGTTGATTCTTTGTGGACCCACCATAGCGGATGCAGTCTTTTGTGATGACTCTCCTCTAGGGTTGGTGTCAGTAGATGTGTTGGATATTGAGTGAGACAATGCGGACAGCATGTTGATGATGTGGGCAAAGAAGTGTTTGGTGATGCTTGTGGTGACAGGATCTTTGAATGCTGGTGGAAGAATGCAGGTAGGTGGTACGGAGTGCGAGGAGAGTGGTACAATATGCACGTTGAAATGCGATTGTCAGGTTTAGGTAGAAAAAGATTGAGGGAAAGGGGAAGAAACGAAGAGGTCTTTTGTGTAGGGAGAAAAAGAAAGAGGATGGAGAGAGGAAAAAAGGGCAAGCTGGTTAGGATCGGAAGAGGGAAACAAGCTGGTTCAAAAATGATATAAGCGGAGGGACACGTCTCTTTGGGGGAACAAATCATACGGGGCACCTCACATCGGACGGAAACCAATAACTCTTAATGAAACGAAAAGGGCCGCTCAAGGTTAAATGTGCCAGCTGCGCTCGTTTTAAGGGACCACATGGGTCTTTTGCGTCTTAAACGGCCAATCCACCGAAAACCAGGTAAGACAAAGAAACCGATGGAAGGAAGGAAAAGAATACGAGCTGGCTTAAAGAAAAAGGCTGCGGGACTCAGCCAGAGAGAAAGGGTTTTAATAGTACAAACTAGTAGTAAGGTCGCATCTCCCTGTTCTTTTCTGCGACCTCGTTCCCTTACTTTGTGCTCACAGCTCCCAGTATACACACAAACGGGCCATTTTTGCATATTTTAAAAACGGGGTTGGGCCCATTTCTGGAGAAATGCGCATAACGGGAGAAACAAAGAGCTACAAGGCCCCGTTACCACGATTGAGCCCTCCTTACCTTGGAAGTTAGACGTGGCGCGTCGACTAGAGCTGCTATAAATAATAAACACTCTAGAAAATAGAAGGGTCTGAATCTGTGAGCAAAGATGGAAGTTGAGGACCGTAGGAGATTAATCTGTTTATACTATTATACTAGGGAGGTGCAAATGTCAGCGCGAAGCACATCTGGCAAGTAAGGAATGACGTCTGGGAACAAAAGGTGCTGTGCTCAAAGGCAATCAGAAATATGTCGACAAATATAATGCTAGGAGTTAAGAAAAGTATGGTAGGCTGTCTTGATCGTTTAATAGTTGCTGATAAAACAAGTTAGAGAGGATCCAGGGAGGTAGGAGAAGGAGCGGATTGTCAAGGAGCACAAGACATGAGAGGGTTGCTTGTTGGACGAAAAAAAAAAGAAAAGGATTCAAAAGGAGGTGCTTCGTTGTCTTTTTTTTTTGGGACAAGGGCGGAAAACAGATACCTGGTCGGTTAGGAGTGAAATAGGCTAGAGGCTAGGGCTAGATTGGAAGCAGGGGTAAAAGGTTTACCTCCACACAATCCACTGCTCTATAATGCATAATGCGCAGCCTGTGCGTTACAGAGGACCTGCGTCCAGATAGTGGGAAGATGGTTCTTACCGATCAGGAGGGGTGTTGGTTAACGCTGGACCTTGAAATGCGGACAAGTGGGGCGAAGATCGCGTCGGAAGAGATATTGAGGACGGGTGGGTAGGATAAGTCTTTACGACGACATGGAATTCAAAGTATGGTTTTACTCGCTTGTGGAATGCAGGGTGGTCAGTGCTTTTCTTAAAATGAAAGCATAATTATTACGTTGCGTTGCAATGTTGAAGTAAAAAAGGCTCTTTGGCGTTAGATTACAAGCAGCTGTGAATGCAGGAATCACAACAAAACGCGCAATGAGATGGCGTATCTGTAGGCTTGAGCTCACTAGACCAGGCTACTACGGCGGAAAAAAATGGAGCAGATGGGGGGTGCGAGTCGGTCGCGCTTGTGCTCTATACTCCTGCTAAAGAGGAACGGGTGGCAACAATGCTGGGATTTGAATGTAAAAATGCAGTGGAAGGAGATTGTCGTCGCTTGGTATTTTCGTTCACACGGTAGTGTTTATATATTGCATCAGGGTATTGGGTCAACATGTCATTCTTTTTTTTTGTCCCAGTTAGTGGCCAGGGAATCGCTGGAGGATGGAGATGTACACGTGTAGAGAGCAACGAGCAGCACAAAGTCAAGACGGAAGACTCTCCCTTTCCTTGGTTTCTTTTCTTTGCTTTCGCCCTTGCCCTAGTTCTCACCTAACCCCCATCTTTCCGTCTCCTGTACTTGCAACTCTTAATTTGCCATATGAACCGTCGCGCATGGGCGGGAAGGCATGAGGGGTCCAACACATTGGGCACTTTAGAATACTATAATACTTGTAGCTGTAGCCACCCTCTAGGGCATTCAGCAAGGGCAGTTATTATTGCCTGCGTTTCTTTGGTGGTGTGATCTATGCATGGCAAATGAAGGCTAGCCTGGTGGTTGTGCATCTGCCTTTCATGACCCCTCAATTTTTCTTCTGTGGGTATGTTGCCCCTTCAAAAATTTGAGATCGCAGAAAAGAAATAGCCAAGGCGAGCACAGAACCTCCCCATCGATTCCTCCTTCACTGACGTACTATACAACCAAAGCTACCCTTTCCTTATGCGCGGCATCAATAGCCGTGCTGTCCTCCCTCCTTGCTCAAATACGCTAA
This sequence comes from Dissophora ornata, assembly GCA_025201705.1. Classification (NCBI taxonomy): domain Eukaryota; kingdom Fungi; phylum Mortierellomycota; class Mortierellomycetes; order Mortierellales; family Mortierellaceae; genus Dissophora; species Dissophora ornata. The sequence goes on along the minus strand of MU616815.1, from coordinate 8,849 downwards.
ATCTTCTGGAGCCCGGCTATGAGTGAGGGATTACCTTTCGGCTACCTATCGTTCATGCGCCCGTCTCCCGTCAAGTGCACTGTACGATTTCAGTAAGTGCTAATCACTATTTCTAAATATACACGTTGGCATATATAGAACTAGCCTGGAGGCGAGAACAAGGCATCCATCCAAAAGCACGGCTGGTAGGGTGGTGATGTATCGCGAAACATATGCCCCTGGCATCTGCTGGGACTTGGTCTCATGACGACATAAATACAACGCGACTACGCTCTGGCTGTCTGGCGAATCAGAGACCGCGTTTCCATTCCCCTACGCGAAGGCAGTGTCCCTACGCGTCTCAAGGACAGCCTGTCGCTTCTGGGGCCTATGGCTCCAAAGGGACAGCGTCTTTGGGAACGGTACGACGATACACAAAGCCGAGGCTGATCGCGTCGAGCCGCGTGCGTGTCTAAAGCCTCAAAAAAGCGGTCATGGGGTGAAAGATTTCCAAGGCCAACCCTGTGCGCGTGCATGTCCTGTATTCACCTTTCTCTCATTCCGTCGGAATTCCACTGCATTCACCCCCCGTCATTCCTAGGCGCATCTCCATCCACACTTGACCTTTCGCAGCGCCGCCCCGTCAACATGGCTGACACAACAATACCCACACCCTTCAGCCAGTTCTGCTTCTTCAAGAGTCTGTCATACTCTCTCTACGAGTATGACTGGTATAACTTTGTCGAGCAGTGGCAGGCCATGGTCGCAGTGAACGCGCCTATCCCCGAGTTTACCTACAACCTCGTACCCTTCTTCTCGAACGCAAGGAGACTCGTGCCCGTCTTTCATCGCTACATGGGCTTTGTTCGCCAGGTATGGTTTTCTCAGCTTCGCTCGCTAATGGCCTCCGTCTAGAACATGCTGGCTGCGGCTCATGATCCCCGGTGTCTCGACTAACGTGCACGATTTCTGTGTACTCTTGTTACCCCTGATAGGACCCAGAATTCCTTAACACGTTGACCAATGTGCTCATGTCCACACCTCTTATGATCAAAGTTCAAACAATCCTGCGCTCACCAACTTTGTTCCAAAACTACGTGTCTGCACTCAAGTTGGACAACCCCTCTGCTTCGCACACTCAAGTGATGCAGTCGATCCAAGCCTTTCTTTCCTCACTCTCGGCCCCGACTCGACTTCAAGTTCAGCGCGCCTTTGCCGAGGCTGAAGCCTCAGATTCAATGGGTAAGAACAAAACAGAGCCCAGCAGAGAACCCTGGTGCACGTATCACGCCACGAAGATAACAATGAGACTTACGCACCACTGTGATGTCACTGTAGGTTTGTCAAGTTCGACTCTCGACACGGCTTACCAGTTGCTGCATTCGGACACTCAGCTCTACATTGATTTCCTGACTACGCTACAGCTCAATCAAACCCGCAACATGCACTGGGATACCGTTGTCTCTAAGATCAGGACGATCGTTAAAGCTAAGAAGCCCTATGCCTGGGCAGGCATGGATAAGTTTTTGCAGCAGCTGCATTGGGGTCATTATCAGGCCCAGTACGACTATTCCAATGCAGAACATAGCGGAGGCAGCTATGATGATTATGGGGAATACGACAATGATGATATCGTCGAGAGGATTGAAGGAGTCGACTATCATGCGGACGAGCAGGACGAGAAGGAGCTCGGATCCTTGCAAGGCGTTGGCAGCTCACACCAATCAACGAGCACCGGATCGGGAGTGAAGGCTCAGGATCAATCAAGCCAGGGTGTGGTTGACAAATTTGCGAAATTGACTGTCGCGGACAAGCGGTCTGTGGTTGCGACATTTTAATGACAAATCAAGACGAGCTATCTCCAAAAAGACTGGTATCATTAAACCAGCATATTTAGTTATACTTCCTTTTTCAGCACGGCCTTTGGAGAAAAGGATCGCTGAACGATCTAAGCCCTACAGCAACTCCTCACCATTCTTCATCCAATTGTTTCGCCTTGGCGAACATTCTTCCTATCAACAACAAAACTGAATACTTTAGTTCTGTATTTTAGGCTCGTTCAATCGCGAGCGCTTGACTTTGTTTATGCCGTGTAATTTTAATGTCATTTCAAAAAAAAAAAAAAAAAAAGCTATCGCTGCGAAAAATGAACATCTATACAAGTTTATGGTGATAAGGATGGATTGGAAAGGTTGAGTTGATGGATGTGATTTTTGACGTTTAGTGTTTTTTGTTTGCTGGGCATTGAGGCCTTTCTTCGAACGTCCATAGACCGAACCATAAGCGCCCAATCCAGTTCGCCACGACATAGTCGACATTTCGCTTTTGTCGGGAGCAGATTTCCTGGTGAGAGAAAGCCATCTTCATTATTGCCTTTGTAAGGTGCGCAAATGCTGGTGGATACAGAGGGCCTTTCCTGGGACAACATATACGTGGCCATGCACTCCAGATGCGCGATCATAATGCAATCGATCAGACTGTTGCTACACTTCAGGAAGCTTGAGACATCCTATAGCAATTGTGAATTTAGTGTGATGTCCACCAATGGTCAAGATGAGCACAGCTTGTAGAAGTAAAGGGGTTTCATACATTATAATCGATGGCCTTGCTGCACACCATGCACTCGGACCTTGCCTCGTGGAAACGTTCGTACTTGTCCATCTCTTTTACTTTCAATCGTTCCGATTCGAGATAATATAGTAAGCATCTGTAGACCATGGCCATTGTTAAAGATCACACATAGGACAGACCAAGAAAAGTATCACATACCATACTGAAATCCACGATCTGAAAATAAGTGGACTAGGTCTTCCAGAGTCCCATTCTGCATAATTGTCTCCCGGCGGAGCAAATTTGTTTTGCACACTTCATTGTACTCGATGCTTCCGATGAACTCACGTTCCAAATTTGACCATTGCTGTAGAAGTGCAGGGTCTATGATATACACAAATAGGGGCCATCTGATCCATGACGGGCGGCGCATCATGGTGTGCACTATCCGCACTTTATCTTGCACAAGGACTGGAGCGTGGGGCTTTCGGAGTTTGTTGGATGTCGGTGTGCTATTGGGGAGCGAGGTCAGCGGCTCTTTATCGAATTGACGAGAGCGCTCTGGGTGCTGCCATGCCCATTCAAACTACAGTTTTAAAATGATGTATTAGCTCTGTTCTGCAAAATATCTTCGCCTCTCTAAAAATTTCTACAAAGCTGATCATACCTGAAGAGCAGCGACTTTGGTCGGGAAACCATAAACAAGCATTACCATTTTCCTACAGATAAATACGTGCAAAGGAGACGTTATAGGAAATATACCGTATAATCGCCATTATGGGGATCACCTATTTTCTGTTATTCTGCCCATACCACGGCCTCTTCTTGCTCGTTTTCTTGGCACCTTGTGTCAAATCCCCATTATGTTGTCGTAGTCGCTTAATTGGATCTGGTGTGCTGCCCACATATCCATGAGTCTTAAATCGGGAGACAGTCGATGCAAGCAAGTAGCAGCAGTAGAACTGAACCAGTGGGTCCTTATCCTTGTCATTGTTTATACTGCTCTCACTTGGCCCGGGCATGCAGCTCAATTCCAGTTCCTGGCCCTGCGCCTGATCTTGTTCGTCCTCTTCCGAGGTCGTATCCAGTTCAGTCTCGCTTTCGAATGTGTCAGGTAAATCGGTGCTAACTTCCTGTGTGCGCCTACGAAGCATGTCAAATCCCGCCTCCGCTCCATTGTGACCATCATTGCTATCATCAATAATGATAAGGGACGCTTTTCTTTTGTTGTTCGGCATGGTGTTGTTCTTTGTACGGCGCACTGGCTTGACAAGCCTTGCCGCCAAAAAAAAAAAAGGATTTGTACTTTTTGTAGCCCAAATGTGACTTGCAATCCAAAGGCTCAGACTTCCAGAAGCTCAGGGGTGCGCCGCATCTCGCGAACAACATTCTTGTTCTCAACCCCATTGCAACATCGCAACATCGCAACATCAACATGGCTGGACGACTTCGAAGGATTCAAAAGGTATAAATGAGTTTGTTTCATGGAGCACAGGCGCTGCCAAAGGCTTGTATACAGCAGAAAGGGCCGAATGGTCGCCTCTTTGCGGCATAGGGAGGAACAGTCATGTCGTATCGTCTTGAAGGTCTCTAACCACCTCGCGCTCTCAACTGAACAGGAGATTGCTGACTGCCAGCGGGACCAAGCTTCCCACATTGATTTGAAGCTTGTCGAGGATAGCAATATCAGTATGTTCAGTCGCCTGGAATATATTAAACAGATCACGCTCTCGGGAGACTCTACAGCCTTTGAGACTAATGCAGTTGATTATATCCACCGTATATCACAATTGGGGCCACTGTTGAATAATAGTGCACATGAAAGGTAATTGATACAGGGACGCCAGGCAAGGATCCCGTTTCTGCTTGTTCTTGCTCTCCGTCAACATTGCACCGCCTCATTAATGCCATGTATTATGTATGCTAACCTGAAACGCACTCTCGTCCGTCACGTATCTGACTTTTTGTCGAAAGGCCGCTTTCCAGGTAACAATATGACAATACGGGATAAACAACAAAACGACGCGCGTCCATCCGTATATATGCCTAGATATTAATCAGAATATCAATGTTGTTGTCATTAGGTCCGGAAGGAACACCCTATGAGGGCGGGATGTTTCAAGTGGATATCGTTCTCTCTGACAGTAGGCGACTCGGACAGTACCATGCATGGATAGAGCAATTATGTACTCATTTTGGAGACTAGTAGCTAAGAACTTAAAACTGATTGCCTTGGGAACTCACTCATTTAGCGTACCCGTTCCAGCCACCCAAGGTCAAATTTGACACAAGGATTTATCATCCTAACATCAGCTCCCAGACTGTGAGTGGTTAGGAGAGATCCCTTATTTTGTCCCGAAACTGCGTAGTCCACATGGCTGGTCTCGCGTGACAGATCAGAACTACTTTTTTTAACTTGCTGTCGTTAATCATTCTAGGGTGTCATCTGCCTAGACATCCTGAAGCAGCAGTGGTCTCCAGTGTTGACTATATCTTCGACTCTGCTTTCTGTCCAATCCCTACTGTGCACACCGGAGCCGAATGACCCTCAGGTAAGAATAGGGATCGATGGAAGCACGGCCCCTTTTCAGGAGAGGCCAGGGTTGTGCTACAAAATGTGGCTACGCAACTCCACCGTGACGGATCTATAAACGGAGACGTTATTAGCAGCGGTGTACATACCCCTGGCAGGATACCAACATATTTTATTTTATTTTTCGCGCTCTGAGAGTCTGGTCCACAATTCTATCGTACACGCGCATTGGATTGGTCGCGAGGGGATTCCTGCGGCTCAGGCATGGTGACTGCCAACAGCAACAAAATGATAGGATTCATGCAAAACGAGTGACAATGTTTCAGTTCAGCAAGGTGCACCTGACCTTGATTGGTTCCCCGGCTGGCAAGGGTCCGCCTCTCCTCTGGGGCCTTGCCCGAACTGACGTGTCTTCCATTTCCGGCGCACCCATGCAGACACTGAGCAGGACACCCATCCTGGACATGTGACAGCGATGACGGCGCTCACGAATGCGGATGTATCGCGGATACACGTCTTTTTTCAGAACAGAGTGTTCTATTGCTCACATCATATACTCGTATTCTGTATACCTGATATCATAGGACGCGCAAGTAGCATCTCAGTACCTAAATGACCATGCCGCCTTCCTGGAAACTGCTCGATTCTGGACAGAGTGTTATGCCAAACCCGCACCAGAGGACAATGTGCATTTCAGCAGTACCGTTAAGCAAACAGCACCGAGCCATAGCAACGGTGCAATCTCTGGATCAAATTATCAGAACCAGCAGCGTCCAACATTTGTTGCAGCTCCTGAGCCAGTGCTGACAGGGGAAGAGCTAGAAAAGCGCCGCAAAGTCCAAAGCCTGGTGGAGATGGGCTTTGAGGCCGACAGGGCACGTACGTTCCTGATTCGAGCCAACTGGAATACGGAGATCGCATTGGAAGACCTTCTGAGTAGCTCTTGAAAGATCATTGATAAAAAAAAAGAATGCTATAATCAGTAAAGAGCAAACAACAATATGAGAAGAAATGAATTGAAACGCTTGGACCTTCTCCAAAGTTCCGGAATCTAGTACTATCAGGACTATTCAGGTTATAAGCAATGGTTACATTTGCAAACTGAACCAGGGCCACGCAGTCGCGCGAATACGCATCCACAGTTTAGCGCTACGAAGCCCTTGCTGAAGATTGTAGACAATCAAGCGTCGTTCAATCATTGCGAGACATTGGTTGATGTTGTGTGCCAGTCGCCTTTTTTTTTCTCGACGCCCCTCTCCACGTTGTTTTAATAGATCACGTCGAGAAGTTGCCCTGTCAGCATTGACCAAGTTTGGAAACCCGCAAAAGAAAAAAAAAGAGGCAGGTGCGGATAAATACTAAACGCTGGTGTTGACTCCTTTCTTCTCCCTCAAGCCCGTTTGTTGTACACAGAGATTATCCCCCCCAACCTATTGCGTTGTTTACGTGAAGTAAACAAAATAAATCAGAATCGCCTTTGCGCCTCATCTCTCACTCTTTTTATGCGTCAATCTTACTCCAAAATGTGGCGAAGGTGTGAGATGATAAGAGGGGCAAGATGTGTAATTCTAGCTAGTGCTAGTGTTGACACCACATTAGGCCAACACATGAATGAAGAGTAGAAACACTGAGGACGGACCATGTTTCGATCATTCAGCTCGACGGCCTAAAGGCAGAAAACACCTCGAGAGCCGAGGCTAATTAATTGCTCGAGAAGAAAGAAGGATGTCAAACAAGTATTAAGAGAACAATGATACTGAACGTAGCATTACGTTGTATGAAAGATATGAAGAGAGCCGAGGAGCAAAAAGAGGTGCGATGGAAAAGGAAGTGGGACGGAGGGGAAAGTGGTGAAGTCCGCCACCAATAATCAGTCGCGCTTCTGACAGGTCGTGCAAGAGAATACAATTCGACAGACGCTGTGGCCATCCATCTAGACATTTGGACGTGCACTCCAGGGACCCTGTCCACAAGGTGGAGGAGGTGACTATCAAAATCTGCTCGTTTAGCGGTGGTGAGGTCTTCTTGCTTGGTGTCCTTGAGTGGCGTACTGAATGAGTGGATCAAGGCCCACGGAAGACGGCACGGGCAAAGATGATGACCCAATTCACTGCAACATGTTCACTCCAGCCACAAAGAGGTCCAGGAAAGTAGCGCTCGGCTGGAATGAAATATGGGCCTTGGTGTCTACCATCCGCTCCGACCACACCCTTTCTTTTGTGCGCGGTTCCCAAAATAAAAATATGAGCTGCAATGGAGAGAGCATATTCGCATGCACTAGGAGAAGAAAAACAATCTATTGGGAGGCGAGTTTCTAGACAACGACATTCTTGCTGGTGCCAGGAGGGCAGAGAATGGTCTGACCGCGGTTGGCGCAAGGATCATAGAACTCACCGCCGAGGGATGCACGAACAAGCACAAACGGGGGGACTCTTTGGACTTTGGTTTGCCCGCACTGTTGTGCTTTCTTTTTTGCTTGTTTTGAGTCCTACAGCGGACAGGAGAGAACGCGAGAGGGCCAGGCGCAGACCCACGGCGGTAGGAAACGATGGATTGAATACTCGAATGAATCGCACTCCAATGAACGGCGCTTTACGCTCTTCTCTTCGTTGTTTGTGTTTTATTTCTCTCACTGTTGCCTTGCTTGTCTGCTCTCCCTTTCTTTCCCTCTCTTTTCCTCTTTTCCATCTCATTCCATCCCCTCGCCATCCCTCATTTCTCCATTTCACATTGGACTCTTCATTCCCCGCCCTGCCTTAAATACAACCCAGCTCATTCCATCCCTCATTCCATCCCTCATTCTCCTCATTCTCCACAACGGTCGCATGTGTTCCTAGTTGATATCTCGGCAGAACCTTTCTTTATTTGACACCGTCTCACTTGCTCCGCACACATATCACATCCAGCATCACTTGCGCTCCATCCTTCGCCCTCCTCGGGGAATTTCCTCTCCTCTCGCCCGTGCCGTGAAATAGAACTCGGCTCTTCTCTTGCACACCCCCCTCCCCCACCTCTCTCTCCAAAGCATGAGTAACTCATACTACGCTGGTGCCGGCCCCACCCTGCAGCAGCAGCAGCAGCAGCAGCAACAACAACTGTCGCTTCTGCAACAACAACAGCAGCAGCAGCAGCATCAACAGCAACTACGGCTCGACCAGTTCCAGCAGGAGCAACGGCGTCAGCAACAACTCGCCACTGCCGCGATGGTCCCTCGCGCCCTTCCCTCACAGCAGCTCCCCTCCCACACACAGCAGGCACTTGCACACCAACACCAACCCTACTCAGCCTCCGACAGCAGCATCAACAGCAACATTCCTGCGACACCAACACTGCCCTCCTACGATAACAGTGGTGTGTATATCAAGCAGCAGCCAAATTGGGACGCTGCTCTTCTGGCCAGCCACAACGATAGTGAGGACTCTATGGCCTTGTCGATAGGACCAGACGGTGCCTTAGTGTCGATTGTGCCACGATGGGACTCGTACGATTTGAACTCTCTCCCTCCTGGCCAGCTTATTGGCCAACGCCCTGTTGCCAAGTCTGTGGACGCTCTGCCAAGAGCCGTACCCGAGTTTACGCAGCATCCCTCCATGATTATGCGACAGCAACAGCACCAGTACTTCCCACAGGGACATATTCAGGATACCATTGGTCAGGATAACAACTACCTGCAAAAATCTGCGCAACCTCAACAACAGCAACAGCAACAGCAACAGCAACAGCAACAGCAACAGCAACAGCAACAGCAACAGCAACAGCAACAGCAACAGCAACAGCAACAGCAACA